>VXBJ01002113.1:435533-588784 GCA_013400055.1 Nycticryphes semicollaris | reverse complement strand
AGCAGCACGGAACCGGCCGTAGCGTGGCACTGCGGCTCTGTCGCCTGAGCGGAGGGAGGTCGGATCGGGTCTCTCCGCGCCCCGCCGATCCCGGCGAGGGGTTCCTATGCCCACCAGTGCCGCCGCCGCCCCGGGAGATGCCGCCCGCCGCGCCGGAGGCCGGGCGCAGCTTGGGGAACGGCGGGGAGTAAAGTTTGCGGCGCGTCAGCTGTCGCGGCTGTCCCCGACCGGCGGGGAGGGGCGGGGGGGGGGAGGGCGGCGGGCTCCGCTCGCCTCCCTTGAGGGGTTGCCGTGCGCCCGCCGCGCCGCCCTCGCCGTCCCGCCCGGTCCCGCCGGCTCCAAGGCGGTCCTCTCCCGCCGCCGAGCCCGAAAGCAGGCGGTGGGCGGCCGCCCCGGTGACTCCCCCGCCGCGGTGACAGCGTCTCACCTGCGCTGGCACGGCGCGGCCTCCCGAGTAGCTGAGTGCTTCAAAAACACCCCCCCCAAAAAAGAAGGGCTGTGTTCTAAAGGCAGCCTCGGCGGGGACGGGGTTCACCTTCAACCACTTGGTACAAAAAGCAGAGCCCACGGGTTTTTTGGGGAAAAATCACGCAAAGCTTTCCCCGGGACCACCACGGGCAGCGGGTACCTGCATCTTGCTCTTCTTCCTCAGTTTTAGTTTGGAAATATAACGTGTGCTGGGCTAGTGGGCTTTTACGTACCCCGTTCCATCTGTATCACAGCAGAAGTTGTTTTTCTAATAATGTCAGATAAGAACGGGGGCAAAATACCATCTTTCTTAAAAAAAGAAAAATATCAAAAAACCAAACAACCCAATAGTTTTTCAGTGATAGTACTTTAGTAAAACCCAGACAATTTGCATTTATCAGTTCTGCTTCACTGGTAGCACTTCGTTTGATGATACTCTGCTTACGTAGACCGTAATAGCTTAAATATACAATTACAAACTTTTCTAGGAAAAAATGTAAGGCACTGAAGAAATAACAGGTGAGGAGGCTGAGGGGAGACCTTATCACTCTCTTCAACTACCCGAAAGGAGGGTGTAGAGAGGCAGGGGTTGGTCTCTTCTCTCAAGTCACAGGCAATAGGACAAGAGGAAATGGCCTCAAGTTGCACCAGGGCAGGTTCACGACGGATATTAGGAAAAATTTCATCACTGAAGAGGTTGTCAAGCATTGGAATGCCAGGGAAGTGGTTAAGGCATCATCACTGGAGGTATTTAAAAGACAGGTAGACATAGTGCTTAGTGACACGATTTAGTGATATTTTTTTTTATCAAAGTTAGGTTGATGGTTGGACTAGATGATCTCAAAGGTCCCTTCCAACCTAGACAATTCTGTGATTCTATCACCTATAGGCATCTTTCAACATCATTCAACATAATAGGCTAACTATTTCATAAAGGAATATTTCTAAATGTTGCATATGAACAGTGCATCCAAGTAAGATTTCTCCCTCATGTCTGGACATGTTCACATATTGAAGCTATTGCCAGTGTTTATACCTGAATAGCACGCAGCCCTTTACCCTTCAGGTGTGCACATCATCCCTTAATTTGGTTATACGATGAAAAACTAACTGGGAAGCACAATCCTTTACACAGCATGCAGGCAGGCTGACATTGCCAGTGCTCCCCACCAGCCTTTGCCACGCTGTGGTTTTGACTCCTTGAGCCACTGCGACTCATTTCACCCACTGAACTGCACGAGCAGGAGGTACATAAAGAGATCCACAGCTCACTGAAGTTACAACGGTGTTTACATGATCTTTAGATGAGGTTCAGAAGTACCTGAAGCCAAAGGTAATTCCACAGTTACTCAGTTTCTGAAGTTCTTTTGTCCTCATGGCTCTTTGAATAGTACTCTAATGGATTTTAGAAATCTTCCTTTCTTTGCAAAACACTTTTTTTTTTCTGTTAAAGAACATGCTATTTTAAATAGGAGGTTTAGTAGCAATGTTACCATGTGTATTTTATAGTTCTTATTCTAATACTTATTTTACATTACTCTAAAAACAGATATTATAAAGTTATGTCCAGGTTTTGCATTTGAGAAATATGCTATTGATAATGCTTCACATTTTTATTGTATGCCAGTAATTATACTCTGTGATGGGGGAAATTTAATGTGTTCCACTACTCTTTTCCGTAACCATTACATTTCACTTGTCCTACTCTATTATAAAGATGTAGTTCTTCTCCACTGAGTCTTTTTTGTATATTCCCAAAATATTTGCAGGTATTTTTTATTCCTTCATTTTATTGCAACTACTCTCTTTGATACTTGATTGGTGTCTCAAAATACTCTCTTCCAGGTCCCTTTATTTTTTAATCTGTACTTTCTTGCTCAGCCTCTGAGCGGTGCTTTTACTTCTTTGTTAAAACTAATACCATCCTACTTTACTGATGGGTTATCGGATCCTTTGATTTCACAGTCTGTTCAGCCATTTTCTCTGTTTTCTTCTGCTGCTTCCTTCGATTTTCTACTTACTGTTTGAATGCCCCTACAATTATTTCCCATCTTTCCCATAATACTTGTGCACGTCTCTTATCTTCCATTTCTCACTTTCTCAGGTGCTTCCCTTCCTACATCCCAACCCTTTCTTGGTCTTACTCTCATTTCAGCCTCCTAAATTCTGGTATCACCCAAGGCACTCTTACTTTCTCGCCTATCCCAAATCTCCCACAAATTCTGAAGCCAAACTCCTAAGTTGCAGTAATTACACTCATGGTTTCTTCCAGATCATATTGCAGCAGTGGCACTAATGAAAAGTTAAATGGAATAATATGGTGTTTTTATTTGTGCGTGCTGTAGAACTGCTATACCATGAGAATATCAACTGACTTCAAAAAAACGTACACCAGTACGTTTAGTCACTGCTGAAATTTAACCACAGACAGCTGCTTCTGATTATCTGATAGTGCAGAAATGTAGTAGGGTTGTGAATTCTTCCAGTTCTTGGTTATCTCAGTACAAGATTTTTGATGATTTCAGATTAACAGCGTGTGATAGTCATGGTCATTACGTCTGTGATACGGGTTGGATGTTTCGGCCCTTTATGTTTCACAGCACTGCTATCTAGATGAACTGTAAAAATGCATCTTTGCAGAGAGACAACTGAGTAGGCACTGGACAGTACATTTTCTCTAGAGCCAAGAAAGTACCCATTATCTTGGGAACTGCAAACCCCCCCTTGTATTTATATTATCTTTTTGCATTAACTCCCACGATAAATAAAATACCTATGCTCTTCTGTCCCTATGTGCTTTTCAGGTAGAAATTACCTGTAGGAAACCACCTCAGTATGGTGCAGTTCTGTTTCACTTCATCAAAAACTGGTAAGACTTGCCAAGTTAAACAGTTGAATGTTTCAGGAGTCACAGGATAATGGTGGAAACCCTGTCCAAAGATAGAGTGTCCTGTTGCATTGTGGTCCTTTGGATTCATTTGTGTCTGAGCAGTTCAAGATAGAGAAGTGAACTTGCATCTTTTTCCTTCTTTGAGTATCGTCTAGGGATGATGACCCATTCTGTAACTGTCTGAAAGGTAGTGAGGTTACAGGGAATGACCTTGGATGCCAAATGCTGGGATGAAGAAGCAAGGAGTGGTCCTTTCCTTCTGTGTGAGACAAGAAAAGAGATTCCTGTCGGATAGTGTGACTCTAACTATCCGTTACACTTCTTGCAGGTCTTTCCAACACCAAAGTGAAATTTATAATATTATTCTGGCTTTGTTAATGACTTAGTGTTTCTGTTGCAAAGATAAACAGCATATGCTGTATTTTGATGAGTTACCCATTATTGATGTTTATGCAGTGTTTCATTAGATATTTAAATTGCAAATCAAATTACAATGAAATTACTGTACATGTTCCAGAAAAAATTATCAGATCTTCCCTGCAGTCTTTCCTATCCAGATATATAATTTAAATCAGAGTGAATACAAAACTAAACAAAAGAGCTATTTTTTCTGAGCCTTTATCTGCCTTGTACACGTTAACCTTTCACTCTTTTGAAATAAAAGATCTATAACCCTGTCTGATGATACAAAAATTGCAATATTTCCCTGCTTAATATTTCCCTTATGTGCTCCTTTTTATTACGTAATCTGCAAATGCATCTGTCTTCTCAGCTAAAAGGAACTGATGTATTTAGTTTGAAATGGAGGTGTTAGGTTAGAGCTGGCTTAATTGATCTTATTACAGACAGCGAGTTACAAACTATTCCATCATCATTCACTCGAACAAGTGTAGCAACTGAGATATTTCACTCAGAAAGATGAAAAACAGGAACCGAAAACTTCTATTCCCTACACAGGTGAAAGGATGAGAGACGGAGTGAACTCTCCTGACGAGTGACAGGCACGTTGCTTAATGCACTACTAGAAGTCACTTGGGTACCATGGCAATGAAAGCTGCAAAAGAAGCCACACAGAACAGCACTGTACCATGATTCAGCCTCGCTGAATAACTTACATAAAGGTTATACAGCAAGATAGAGGTGCAATTGTATTGCTCACTTGCAGATTAATCTAAACCTGCTTAGGAATAAAAGGAAGTGGCGATGTCAACCTGTACTTGTAAGCCTGAAAGCTTTCAAGAATTCATAGAATGATGTTTAGTTGCTCATGTGTAACCAAAATCTTGCTACGTGAGCTGGTTAGATTGCACTGACGAAGGTACTCCAGCACATGCCACAGTCACAGTTTCCTGATTCTCTTCTGCACTGGGAATACTGGCAAAGATACAATTCTATAAACCAGGAAAGGGGCAAGTCAGTGTAATTGTGCCATGGCTAAGCAGTGTCCCTGCTGTGGGTGTGAGCAACACTTGGAAAGAAAAGAAATATGCTATACAGTGAAGGAACTCTTGTTTCTTGGAGGTGTGAAACATGCGTAACCTGCCTGCTGGAACTCCTTCCTACTGCATAGTACAGGACTCAAGTCTTGTTTTTATAAAGCCAGCAAAGTAAACCATTTTATGTCACTAGGAAACCTTCTCTGTGTCTAAAAATCTTCCCTAGTATAGTCTCTGTTGAACATGGTCCAACCTACTGCTTCACATTAGGCTCTTGTGCCTGTACTCCTTCCCACAGAATACTGCCTGGATGCACTTATGAAACTCAAGTGCAAATTTTAATCACTGTCAGAAATTACAACTGGGCCTTTTCTCTGCAAAGGAGAGGTCCATGAGGAGGTGGGCTCAGATGAGTAGTGGATATTGGCATTCAAATGAGAGCAGTAGGACTGGATCACAGAAACAGTAGAAATGTTTTAAAAAGCTGTCCAAAACATCTTGGCTAAGAAGATTTTGTGGTGTTCAGGGACTGGAGATACTGAAGGACTTCTGCATTGTAAGAGACAAGGGAGAGAAGTAGGGTCTGAAGTGAGAAGGGATGAATTTAAGGGTCTGTTCCTACCTGGACATTTATACTCAGGTCTCTAGTTTGTGGGGAGACAGTATTGCTGGACTGACAGAGATGCTCCTACCACCAGCACTTACACGTGTGTACACTTACGGGGCTTATGGGATCCCACTCAGCCATTATCCTATATTTTGCTCTCAGAAACATACAATTCTTCTCTATGTACTTTCACACAAGGTCTGTCATGCTACATTTGCCTTGGTTTTCATGGTGTAATTAATTATTGTCAATTAGTTTTAAAAATCTGAAGTGCGCTAACACCCACCTGTACTGTATCTACACCGTGAAAGTCAGTGCAGCTGAAATATTGTCATTAAACCCATTGCAGTTTCATTACACATAATTTTGTGGGTTTGGGATAAATACTGTGTTTCCAACTGAGGCATGCTGCTCAAAGATAAAGAACACTACTAGTCATCAAGCCCCTATTCCCATTACAGATAATAAGATACTCCTTCTGTGTTATGAGTAGGAGGATATCTGAAGTCAAAACTAGATAGAATTAAGTGCAAAATATCTTGCTAGCTTCCAAGAAGTGGAAAAGTATCACCTTTCCAAAAAGAGCGTATATATAAAGGGATGACGGACCAGAGATCGTGTATGTTGTGAAAAGCAAGGATGATCTAATAGAAATCAATAGAATTACAACATTACAGAACCTGTGTGAGATCAAAATTAGATTTTTTCCATTGTATACCTTCTGTCCTTACATGAAGAAGTTAAACAGTTTCAATAAGCCTATGTCCTTTTAATGAGTAACATAGGAGCTTTTGTGTTCACTCAAGGTACTGTATGAATTTCTCTGTCCTACCCAAGTGGTTCAAAGCACCTCCACTTGTTGCCTAATTTTATGAAAGTAGTAAAGAAAGTGATACATTGAAGCCTTTCACTTAAATACTTTATAGAATCAGTATGTGGAGATTTGATATTTAGAAGTACCAATGTATAAAGGAAAAACAAGTGTCATAATCAGTGATTAAATTAGAGCTTTAGCAAAAAGAGGTTCTCAAAAATTCAAATCGTTCTTGCTGACGTTTAACCTTCACTAGCAAAGTGTTTGTACAAATGAGTTGTTTACCTTGGCAGGATCACATACTGCTATGAAAATGTGGTTCACAGCAGTTGCAACATTTTCTATTTTCTTTTTATTTTAATAAAGCTGAAGGTGTAAAGCTTCCAATAATGAGAAAAGAATGGTCATTTTTTTTCTGGCGAGTACTAGAAATCTTGAGTTAGCCCTGACAGTGTAACATTCAGGTTTGTCTCTGTGTGACCAGTAGTCACTCAGGTTCTCAAGCCAAGTATCATGCATAGGGATATTATTTTATGATTTGGGGAGGAGGGTTCCCTGTGCTTATTGATGATACTCATAGAATGATAGAATCATTCAGGTTGGAAGAGACCCTTGGCATCATCGAGTCCAGCCATCAGCCCTACTCTACAAATTCCTCTCAAACACCATATCTCCCACCAGCACATCTAAACGACTCTTAAACACATTCAGGGATGAGGACTCAACCACCTCCCTGGGTAGCCTATTCCAGTGTCTGACCACCCTTTCTGTGAAAAATTCTTTCCTAATGTTCAGCCTAAACCTACCTTGTTGCAGCTTGAGGCCATTCCTTCTTGTTCTATCGCTAATTCTCTCTCTGTGAGAAGAGACCAGCATCAACCTCTCTTCAATGTTCTTTCCTCAAACTAAACAGCCCCAGCTCTTTCAATCGCTTTTCATAAGATTTGTTCTCTGGGCCCCTCACCAGCTTTGTTGCCCTCCTCTGCACTTGCCTCCAGCACCTCGACATCTCTCTTGTGTTGAGGTGCCCAGAACTGAATACAATACTCAAGGTGTGGCCTCACCAGTGCTGCGTACAGGGGGACAATCACCTCCCTACTTCCGCTGGTCACACTATTTCTAATAGAAGCCAGGATGCCATTGGCCTTCTTGGCCACCTGAGCACACTGCTGGCTTATGTTCAGCCGCTTGTCAATTAGAACCCCCAGGTCCTTTTCTGCCAGGGAGCTCCCCAGTCACACTTCCCCAAGCCTGTAGTGATGCATGGGGTTGTTGTGGCCCAAGTGCAGGACCTGGCACTTGGTCTTGTTGAAGCTCATTCCCTTGACATTGGCCCATCCATCCAATCTATCCAAGTCCCTCTGTAAAGCTTCCCTGCCCTCCTGCAGATCAACCCGCCCACCTAGCTTAGTGTCATCTGCAAACTTACTGATGGTACACTCTATGTCCTTGTCGAGATCATCAATAAAGACATTAAACAGAAATGGTCCCAATACTGAGCCCTGAGGAACACCACTTGTGACCAGCCACCAGCTGGATTTAACTCTGTTGAGCACCACTCTTTGCCTCCTTTGAGAAACAGATAAAACCACAAAGGGTGAAAAATCTGTTAACAGGAGACCAATAGAAGAGATTTGTTTTATTTAAAAGCAGAAACTGTAGAGCCTACCTCCTGAACATGTCTCACTGCCATGTCAACTGTATCATTTAGGGATTCTAACATGATGGATATTATTGTTGCAGTGCTATCATCAAGATGGAATTTATAATCGTTAATATCCCACTGATTTCAACCTGCTGTATTAAAATAATAACAACACTTTATCTAACAAAGATATTCTTTCTAAGTTACCCACAAATTATCTCTTATTTATGTTTTCTCTGAGTTACATATGTGCATCGTGTTCCTTTATAGTAAATCAGTTTCTGCCCTAAGTTTCTTATTAGCAATGCTCTAAGAAATAAGAGAATTCAGTCTGGATTATTACATATATCATAAATAAAGATTATATTTTGTATAATATATATTATATATAATAAGTAATATATACATCTGATCCAAAACGCAAGCACATCACTAAGGGTCCATAAAACTGAATTCTCCTGATCCAGCCGCCCACATCCTGGGATGTGTTGGAGGAATCATCATCTCACCTCACTGTATTTTACTTCTCTGCTTGTCTACATCTTATCAGACGTGTTGGGTGTACTTTAAAATAGCAGTGGGAGGCAAATATATAAGAGATATATAATATTATATTATATATTCCATTTCGCATTTCTATTTCTTTCACTACAAGTAGATGTTGCACCGTCTTACTCAGTAATTTCAGTAGTAAAGTAGAGGGCTTTAATGCTTCTCAGCATTAGGTTTTTGAGTGGATTCCACCTTCTGATTATTTTTTTTCTTGTGATTCTCAGGTCTGAGAGCATCAATATCGACTGGCATCAAGCTGAGAATGTCTTTGAACTCAGACATGTCTATGCACTTGCCAGTCATCAGAGAAACTATCCCTGGTGGCTCCTGCAGGCAGACCTGTATTTTATGTGTGTGCAGTGTAGTTTTATCGCTCTGCCTTCTCTTGCTGCAGGTGATTTCCTTGATCTGATTTGTTTGGAAATCAGGAAAAAGTGAGTTAGGAACAGGATGTTGTGTTGTATGAAAGGATGTGCCACCTAGAACGGCTCCACCTGGGGACCACGGTCTTTCCTCTGTTATGTGATGCACCGTAAGCCTTCCCATCTGAGTGACTCTCTGGTTCCTCTATATTCATGGCTTCCGTTATTTGGCATTCACATACATCTAGATTAGCAAGGGTGTGTTTGAATAACAGTTTTGATAGAAAATTCATGTCTGTAATCACACGTCAGCAATTCCATGTGGCTGAGATTGTTCAAGAGAGGAGATTTACTATCCTTTACTTGTTGTTATTATTTTCCTTTTTTTTTTTTTAAAGTTCCACCATGCATTCATAAAGAAGAAATAATACCATAAAACTTGGATAATTATTTACTTGTTGAAACTTTAGAAAAATCCCATAAAGCTGGATTTCTGGGAAGAAGTTTATTTACATACATTAATTGCTGAATGCAGTGAACTAAATTATAAAATTGAATATATAGCATATATAACCATCTATATATCTCAAGGAAGAAAACAGGACTAATAAAGAAAATGTAAAACAACACAGTCTGCTACATAGCGGGTTTGTCGCAAACAGTTTGACAAGCTCTACCCAACATTCTGTATAAGAGCAAGTCCTGTATAAATACATTTGGCTTATATACATCCTCTATCCAACAGTTTGAGCTGTGGTGGCATCTGCCAGGACATACTTTGACAATCCTTTCAACCCATTGTTACTTCAGGCGTCAGTGAGCAGTCACTCCGTGTCCTGCCACTGGATGGGGCAGTCAGGTGCTTAATTGCATTTTACCTGTAGGTTATGAAACGTAATTCGTGGCATCAGCAACTGTCATTCAGAGCACAGAACATTTTCATTTTTATTCCTTCCCTTCAGTTTTATGTCATAACACTTATGTTCATGACCTCTTTTGGGAAATTGGTTGGTTGCTGTAGTAATTACCAAAAAAAAGCATGGTCCTATTCACCTCATTTATTCTCAAAGTGCTAAGCTTGCTTTCTGAAACCCAGATAAATACAAACTCCAGAATATGAGATGTTAAAACATATTAGATGCTGCTGGCCTCTACGCAAGTGTTGGACCATTACAATATTGGGTTTGTGGAAAAAATGGCATGATTTCAGGATAGAAAATGTGCACTGTTTCCGTAGATCTTGTTTGCTTGGAATCACCACGGCTGTTTGGAATATTTCTCTCCTCCTGGGGTGACAGATTCAGCAATCAGTGCACCTCTGGGAGGGAAACTGGAATATTTCTCTCCTCCTGGGGTGACAGATTCAGCAATCAGTGCACCTCTGGGAGGGAAACTCGTATGCCTTACTTCACAAGTGGCAGCCTCACTGTTCTGGGCAGCCCTGAGGTGGTGTAAGTACTAGTGAATGGGCACTGCAGAGCTGCCAGATGGCGAAAGCTGGGTCTTTATAATCAGAGAACATTGCTATCCTGACAGCTGAGTTTTTAGTTAAATGCATTAATACCAGTTTTCACTAAGCAAAAGGGTATTAACTCTGACTCCAGAAATGCTTCTGAGACATGACTCATAGGACCTTTAGGGAAAAAAGAAAACGAGGAGGGGGAGATAGTATTTTATATTTGCCTTATTTTGCAGTGTCTTTAGGCATTGATTACTATCAGATGCAAAACACTATGTTTGGCAGATTACTTGGTCTTGTCACACAAGATCACTCTTGAGACATTAAATTATTATCCCCTTGAGAGGTTACATCGCTGACACACTTTTGCAAGATGTTTATTCAGTGTGTCTGGCTATGTCACCGCAGCATGACAAAATTCTTTGTAGTGTTGATTGCACCATTTCAGTCATTCACAGGTGTCACAAGCCTCTGATTTGACTACAGCACAATGCATAATGCTTGGCACTTCAGGAATGTTGGTCACTTAAACAGCTTGTGAATTTTCTTTGATCCAGGCCAAGCCACTTGGTTTAAAAAACTACAGTGACTCATACTCCCTTGTTAGATACTTCCACTGTTGATGTGTTATATACCCTACACTGGTATTATTAGCTTAACTGATGGATAGATTCAAGCTTGCTTCTTCAAGTTTTGATATAACTATGATGTTACAAGCAATGGTAAAGTCCAATACTTTGAGGACTTTCTTCCGTAATATCCCCAAGAAGTAAGGGCAGAGCCCATTAAAGCACACTTAGCTTTAACATAGAGTTTTCATTTCCATTTCAGGAAACAAGACATGTCTTTTTAACTGGATAACTACTGTTCTGTAGTCAAGAAGTTTGCTTTGAGAAGTTTACTGTTATTTTTTTCTGTGAAAATTCTTATAGTATGGAAAGATCTAGATAACACTATAACAGAGAACTAAGACATTTTAGACACATACAAAATTGTTGCAGTCCATGGAAAGCTACAAGAAATAGATTAATTAAATACAGCATCAGGTAAGAAAAATCTATTTCAATCTAGAAAAGTAAAAATCTGAAAGTAGTCATGGCATACCTGCAGCTTCCCTAAAGAAAACTTTCCTTCTGATGGACTGTACAAAATACATTGCAGCATCATTCTGCCTGATGCTTTACCAAACTCTGCAGTACCAATGAAGTTATACTGTCTGGGTATAGAAGAAAGAAAGCATATTTGGAGGCAAAGATACATCACCCTTGGGATTTTAATAATATCATATAGATGGGGAGTCATTTTCAGTTACCTTTAGCTGTTTACAATGTAGACATATAGCTATTTAGGCTTTTTTCTATAGGTAATTGACTATGCATTTAGATTCAGACTAATTGCACTTTGCAGGCAGAAATCATCCCCCTCTGACCTTCAGGGAAGCCTAGATAACTACACCAGAAGCAGATGTTTTTATGCTGCAAATGTGTAACAGTTAAGCAAAATAAATTCTGCTCCACAGTTCAACCTTTGCCTGTTACCTTTTAGGCCCCCACAGAGTAGTCATCACACAAAACTTAGACCACACTGTGGTAATAGATGCCTGCCCCTCCCATAAATCATGAAGGCAAAACTGGGAAATGTTGTAAACAGGAATATTTGTTTCCAGACTCCCCTTTTAAAAATGGCAATGAGCAGATATTACCTGTATTTCAAGCCATGGTCACTTAACCCTCAAATGGGAAAAAACCCCCAAATTCTAGGATTTAGTAGAGACTCTTTTTAACATAAAATTAGACCACTGAAGGAGTAGGATGAGGTTAGGGTAGAGGGACAGACACAGCAGCTCTAAGGATTACTATTTCCCCCTTCTGATTAAAAATATTCCTTAAGGTTTGTATGAAATCTACAACTTTAGAGGTGGGGTTTTTTTACTATTTTCTTATGACAACTGGCATGCAGTAAGAAATCTTTCCAAAATACTGATCTCTTACATTTTCTAGCAATAATTAATAAAAATGGCAGGTTTTAAATCTGGTTTGGATCTTTTTGTTCAGGCTTTGCGGAACGTCTGTATGGTTGGTGTATGTTAAAATAATGATAGAAAAGAAATAAAAATGTGAAAATGAATGCCTGAATTGTTACGCACATTTCCTTTTCAATAAATATGCAGGGATCCTCGTTTATCCCCTGAGACCAGATGTACCACGTGTAATGAGATTCTGCAAAGTATCAATATGCGCAAACGCCACAAAAGGAATCTGGGCTATTCAGTTCATTCCTGACAAGCAGGATTAATGAGGAATAGATAAATATGCATGTAAAAAGCAAGACTGAATTGAAAGTTGAGTCTTACGGACATGATCAATGTTTAAAACAGTACTGATGTTCAATATATTGAAGAAATTCTACCAGAGAAATTTTCTTGGGGAAAAAAAAAAGTTTAAAAAAATAATTTTGAGTAAGTCAGGCCTACTGAAAGATGAGCTGAAGTTGTTCACTCAGTATTTCCAGGTAATGTTGAGAAGATTTTTGATTGTTTAGTTGGCAGGTCTCTGTGTTTTTTTCACTAAGCTAAAGTTGAAAGACAAGTTACACTTGCAAAACATCTTGTCCCAGACTTCACAGTTCTCAGCTTCTCGCCAGTCTGTTGATTCCTCAGTGCTTAAGAAAACAGACTGCAAAAAATACTTTAAATGTATGCAAACTACAGCAGTGATCTACTGCACACAGCTATACACATACCAGCCAGGTGGAACAGTTTGCTCTGCACAGTTCACCTCGATTCTGAGATGTTTTTTTACTGAATTAGATTTTACTGAACTCCAATGGGAGAACATTTCAATAAGAACTCCGGAACTGTCCTGCACAGACTCTGTTAAATTCTATGCCACCTATGTGGAGCCATTCATATGATATTTTTAATCGTGTCTGGTTCCTCCAAACTACATCTCAGATTAATCTCCTCCTTTGGATTAGGAAAATCCTCATCATTGTTATGAATAGATGAATTGTGGTATTTTTAACTCTACATGGTGTCTTTGAAAATGTAACTGACAAAATATCCTGCTGGTCACGAGATTATTTTGGTAGGTCTTTCTTAGCTGACAAAAATGTATATAACAAGGACAAGCCAAAAACTTACCTGAAAAAAACCCCACCCACAAAACTATTCTTATTGTGTCAAGTAGGAAACACCCTTTGTCTTACTTCATAATATCAATTAATAACAATAAACTCACACAAAGAAAGAAATGTATTCTGGCTAAGCAATTTGTACAAACAAGTCTAAGAAAAAAGTTGGAAAGGATGTTGAAATACTAAAGAATTAAAATACACATAAATGCTGAATCTTATTCAAGAAACACAAGCGAACTGGCTTAATGTTAATTACATCCTGATGAAGCTTTTCACACAAAACTCTTCTCTGTCAGTTTTCAGCAGATCCAGTCTCTCCAAAGTCTTCAGTTATCACTTGTCAGTGGTGGTTTTTTTGCTTGGAAAGCAATTAAATCCCCAACTGAAAACCAGTCATTCTTGATTATTTCAAAATGTATCCCCTTGATTTTTTTTTTTTTTTGTGATTACTTTATTTCACTTTTTGTAATTACATTTGAAAATATGAAATAAGAATGAAGTACTTTAAACCCTCTCAGAGTGAAATAAACCTGATTTTTTCCCCATCAACTAAGCACAGGAACATTTTCATCTTTTCAGAAAGTGACAGTTATTTTGAACTATTGAAATTACTGATAAAGAAACAAATTAATGGTTAGCACCCCCCATAGATAGTCCACCAGAAAACTAATTAATGATATGAAATTCTAATCCCACTGGAATCCACGGAAATGGTGTCATCAACAGACTACAAGAGAACCAAAAGTTTATCCTGGATATTAGCAGGATTGGGACAAAAGCTTTAAGCAAATAATAGCTGTCTGGGTGAGCTAGACAAGCACCTTTGTGTTATTAATAATTCATAATAATCCCCCAAACTGTCTCACAGCTATGAGCCAGCCCAGTGGACTTCCATTTTATTGGTTTGGCCTTGCTTACTGGGAACTGTTGAAAATTACTTTAAAAATTATCATTGTATGAACTAAGTTGTTTATGCTTGCAATATAATATTCTGTGATATCATGAATATTCAATGGATGCTTTCAGAATCTTTATTTATAAATTCAATCACGTTATAACACCAATACATTCCAGAGGACCTAATGGGTTTCTATAGCATGACATTTTATACCTAGTAGTACCTGAAATCCTGCAGGTTTTTTCTAAGGTCTTTGTAGGCAAGCTCTTTCAATGTGGTGGCACTATGTATATCAGTAGAGCTAAGCACATGATCTTTGCCTGATTGAGGGTCTTCGGAATTGCCGAGACCACAACAGTATTCTAGAGAGGATTTTCCAGGCAACAGTTTGCTTCAGAAGTTTCTTTGCTTTTTCTCTGGAGACCATAAATTGTTGTGGCTTAACTGATTTATTAAGTAAATTCTTGGATAGAACTCCCATGGTACTGCTGTCTGAACCACAAGACTGCTGTTATTTGTCTCTGAGCAAAGTGTTGCACATTGAAAATTGCTATTCAGGAGTCTTAAAGAATCTGCTCATCTTCTTCACTCATCTTCTCTTGGGATCATGTTACTTGCATGAGAGTTCTCACTGAAAAAAGCTTTTAGTCCTCTGGGCTGCAAAGACAGACTTGAAAATAAGAATCCACTTCATATTCTTCCTGGGACTGATGTTAAAAGTAATTTTCAGGGTTTAATGTTTAAATTAATTTTGACTTAAAGCAGAGGAGGAAGTTAGAAATTCATGGAGAATAATTTCAAAGTTCTTCGTGAAGCAAACAAGAAAATATTGGAGAACTTGAAAATCCTCAGATTGCAGATAAACTTCTTCTTATCCATCTTTAATAAAGAAAAGGGTTAGAGCACTGGCTTATAAATTCAAACTGGAATTTCCAAGCTATAAAAATTCTCCAAATTGATGTAATGGATTTTTATCATGCTGAATCATAAACATAATATGCCCATGCTAGTGCAGCAAAAATATAAATATTTAAAAAATCCATGATTCAGATAGCTGTGTAAACTCCAGATGCTAACATTATAACATCAAGAGGCAGGTGCAACAGGAAGTAGAGTTTGTAGGGAAAAGATGGAAAAAAATTAACATTTTTGCTAACAAAATCGTCACTGCGTCATCACTGACACTTGTGTAGCATGTTAAATGCTACAGTTCTGTTTGTTCCAACTGATTCCATTCTTGCACATTACTTACTCACTTGTTAATTTTTTTATTTGCCCTATATGAATAAAATTATTACTATTCTATCATTCAGCCAGATTACAGCTATTATGTATGACAATATATGTTTGTATTAATATTCATTTGGGTTACAGAAGGCTAGGATCTTGCAAGCTGGAGGACAAAGAGAACTAAAAAGATGAGAGCAGCATCTTGTCATCTGTACCTACTAAGGAATTTGCACATCTATCTATTCTGTACAGGGGAAAAGTGAAGGAGACTGAGTGCCCAGGTAACAGTGCAGGCTTTGGAACAGACTATGAACATAAGCTGGTGTCTCTTGGTATTGTAATGCTCTATCTATGATGAAAGTCATGATTTTATCTTTCATCCTCATCAGTATCTATGTTAGCTTGATTAAATCTAGCTGAGAGGCTAAGATCCCATAACTCAGCTGCAGCATAGATGTACTTTAGCAAGGTGTTTCACGAAGTCACCTTTCCCAGATTTTTTTCTCTCTATTTTAAACCTGATCTTCCTGCCACATAGTCATAGCTCCTTCCCTCTTCTCCTGCTGCTTCTTACTTACAATTCTCATTTCAGTTTCAGCTGTAATGTGTTGCTAAGCTCTCCTTTGCTGAAACAATCACCCCTTGTGACAAAGATAAACAAGATACTCATGGGACTTGGATGACCCACATCAGGAATTCTCTTATGTATGTTGTCTCCCTCCCAGATAAATAAAAATCCTGGGCAGATATTGTGGTGAACAGACTTAGATATTCAAGACACAATTTCAAAAACTATGTGTGCATTTTTGAGCCCAAGTCATATGAATGTTGGATAAAATTCTGTGCAAATACCAGTGCATGAAAGCACCCTGATCTCCCAAGGAACATATGCAGATCAGACACCTCTTTGATGAACATGTAGTAAAGAACTGCAGGCATCAGCTTGAAGTTAGTTCACGTACAGTCACAGGCTTATTTGCCTTGTCACTTGGTTTGTGAAACCAAACGTTAGATGCTTTTGAAAATTTTACCTGAAGTGAAATTTCCTATCTTCCCATTTGAAATTGAAAGTTCCACATGGAAAACCTTCTTTTGTAGCAATTCCTCCTGAAGTGAGGGGCTGAGTTGAACAGGCAGCTCTCCAAACTATTTTGGTAGTAGTGGTGGTTTTCATATGATTCATCTGAACACCAACACCTTCCTGCCTTGTGACTGCAATAATGCACTCATCTGGGGAATGACAAGGTTAGTGACAGGCTGAATCAAAAGAGAAAAAGGTCATCTCCACAGCCTTAAGACTGAGGTGTAAGTATTGTACTTGTCTCAGTGCAAAGAGATCCACCAATGGATATCTGACTGCTTTTTCATGGGATGCACAGGATCTCATTTACCACTATGGCAACAGAGGGACTACAAAGTCTTCATTCAGGAGAGTTACAGAAAGGATTCCCATTCTCATCTTCTCATCTGAAGCCATTTATTTGGACTTCATAAAAGGATCTCGGTAACAGATGAAACACAGTCTACTGGGCTGAATGCTGGCTTGGGATCTATTGGCACCTGACCTGGGAATTGTTCCTAATTCTGCCATTAACTGCTGTGTGATGTTAAATTTTTTTGTTTCTCCACGCCTTAAATTCTCCTTCTGTATGACAAAGATAACACTTTCAGGCATGCCAAAAGCAAATGCTGAAAAAGAGCTAACTGCTTTTTTTCATCTTATTCAAGGAAAGAAAGGAGATACCAAAGTTTATCTGAATAAGGAACCTTAATAATTTAAAATAGTGATAGCTATTTCACTGTATCATTTAGGCAGGAACCACTGGCAGTTCTGAGGCAATGACAAAAGCCTGGAAATGCTGGTGTTTTTTCATAACTATGTACCATTTCCCAAGCATATTGACCACTTTTTACTAGGTTATTAGATGTTACTTCTCATATACAGTAGACAGTGAGATTCACTGTCACATTCAACAATGCTAATTAAGTGAATTTGTGATATATGGTATTTAAATAATATTTAAATTCCTTGTTAATCATCCATTAGCAGTAAATCATTATGCAATCTGTTTCTGAAGATATTGAAACACAGTATCAAGCACTTATTATGCACTCCTTCCTCAATGTTTTATGAGCCTGTTCCAGTGTTTTATGACACAAACTTACTTAGTGCTGCATCATAGTTTACATATAAACATTAAAGCTGTCATATTAAATCCTTAATTCTTAATTACCATTAAGGTATTAGAAGAACAGCTTGGCCAAACTTTCATTTCCCTGTGATATCTTTAGATCTGGGAAGTTTCAAGAACTTCTCTTAATTATCAAATCCTGAAAAATTATATTGATTTTCACTTAAACCTTTTTCAGCATCTGCAAAATCTTCACGGAGTGCTCCAGTGTGGCCCTCACTTGACAAAGCTTCCCTGAAAAGTTTCCTATGAGAGTTTGGGCTGAGTGAAGGCTGAACAAAGACTGAGGGTCTTTGGGCTTGTCCCAGGGGATTTAGTACCTCCAGTGTAACACACAACAAATTTTGTTGTGCATGGTTTTATATTGTTACATCTGAATTGTTCAATCATCTCTGTTAAATAATTAATTTAGGGAGATTAGCATTTCAGAGATGTCTTGTATATTAAAAAAATAAATCTAGTGTGCTATTATGTTTAACTTTCATCACATACAGTTACTTGCCTGATTTTCGATTCATGTTTTTGTACTTCACAGTCCCATTCTCACACAATGCAAGTAATAAAACTTCCCACAGTCCTACACTCCTTGTTTTGATAACTGATAAAATAAAAGCTGTCACTGAACTTCTCTCCTAAGTTTCTGCAGGGTCCAATATGTATTTTTTTCTTTCAGGACAGCCCTTACAAATTACTTCAGCTAAGGACTTTAATTACTACACAAACACCAATTAATTAATGAATCTTTGAAACAGCTTGGAGACAGGAATGAAGGAGGAATTAATTCCTCTGAAGGAATGAATTATGGATAAATGAAGACACAGAAGAATTTTGATTTGCTAAATTTCAATAGCAAATGAGAAGCAGAATGAAGAACAGCGTTGTGTCAAGATTACTGGTTGTCTTTGCAACTTGCCCAAATACATTTTCTCTGCTTTTGTTATGAATACTAACTCTTTCTCTGTTCCTTCCATTTTGTGACTTGCCACTATTGTCCATGCAGTGTTAAAATCTTTCCTGTAAGACAGAAGTCTTTGCCTGAAAAGCCTCTCAAAGGCAGCAGTCATCTATTGTATGTAAGCACATTCCTGCTGGGCTTCCTGAAACCTATCTCAGTAATAATCTCTTTCATGATAAACTCATAAAAAAATATTAACAAACATTCCAGATCTGGTTTTCCTAGAAAGAGCCCTTTCCACCGCTTCAGCAAGGCAAAACTGTTTGAAAAAAATATAGCAAACATCCTGCATTTGCATTACCAAATCCTAGTTAGTGGATTACTAATTAGTGTACTCCACTAGTTAGTGGAGCAAGTAATCCTAGATACTCTCATTTGCCAAATGAGAGTGAGAGTAACTAGGTATGGAATAAAAATATACTTTTAGTTGGACTCTGACAAGATAACTGCTTAAAAACCTGCAAGGGTAACACTTTGAGTGACTCTGGTGGAAATCACAAGCTTTCTAAGAGAATTCTGTGCAAATCTGGATTTCAGTTCTTTGACTAGTTTATGCCTCATGCCTATTTAGCAACCCTTTGGCAGGACTGTCGATGACTTTTACAGCTTTCAGTCTTTGTTGATGCTAGCGGAAGTTTTCCTAAGAGCCTGTATGATTTCTGAGCTATTTTTTTGTGGGAATTCACCACCCTGCTCCCTCTGAAGTTTCCATGGTAGAAGGTTGAGAGTGTTTTGAGAGGTGCTTCCTTCACCAGTATAGTGGAAAACACCAGTAGAAAGCAGGCAAACAGCAGATATGGGTACTTGCTGCCACGTTAATAATTATGCTAAGATAAATAATAAGCAACACATTTCAGTTGATTTTCAATCTATTTTCCCTAAATCTGGGAGTTAAGGAGTCTATGAAAAATGTAGTCATCTATATAGCAAAAAGATGTATTTTAATAACATAATAATAATTAAACAAATAATGCACTGAGAAAAAAGATTGAATTGCCCCTTCACGGCCAATTAGGCTGTGGAGCCAAGAAACCTGTTACAAACAAGCACTTCTGCCAGAACAATGCAGTGTAGTCAATATGCATGTATTTCAGTCCTTCTTTAAACAATCAATGCTTTAAAATATCTGGATAAAACTAGTTGTTTGAAATTATCACAGTTAAATTCAGGAGGACGACTCTGGTTAACAATTAAATTTTGTCTGTTTTCTGACTATAAAAAATGTTCTTAAAACAAAACAAAATAATCAGGCCAAAGCCATTCAAAATTAACTCAATTACCAATCAATTCATCAGCATCTCTTCATCTTCTTAGTGTTGAGGAATAGCACAAATTTAGCTTTGTCAAATGAGACTCCAACCATATTAGAGCCATATTTCCCCTACTGAAGTGAAGGCCTCAGAATTAATCCAACTAAATTAGTGAAGTATTGAATCAGATTCTGTGGTTCATGTTCTGCTTTATTCCATGTCCAGATGATTATGCATCAGGCACCCACTGTATGAATATGATCCAAAGCAATGAGAAGTGGAAACAAGGCAACATTTTGCTCTTTGCTTCATTTTAACCTTTCCACAGACCTGTGGAGGCATCTAAATCCACCACAAATCCAGGGATCTGCGTGTTTTGAAGTCATTAAGATACAGAGAGCCTGGAGACAATTAATCATTCATGCTTTTCTACTACAATCACAAAAAAAAAACCCCAAACACCAATAAACCCCAGGAGAGTTGAACTACTTAGAATCATAGAATGGTTAGAGTTAGAAGGGACCTTAAAGATCACTGAGTTGCAAGCTCCCTGCCATGGCCAGGGACACCTCCCACTAGACCAGTCTGCTCAAAGCCCCATCCAGTCTGGCCTTAAACACTTCCAGGGATGGGGCATCCACAACTTCTCTGGGCGACCTGTTCCAGTGTCTCACCACTCTCACAGTAAAGAATTTCTTTTTAGTATCTAATCTAAATCTCCCCTGTTTCAACTTAAAGCCATTACCCCTTGTCCTGTCACTACACTTCCTGATACAGAGTCCCTCTCCAGCTCTCCTGTGGGCTCCCTGTGGATACTGGAAGGCTGCTATAATGTTTTCCTGGATCCTTCTCTTCTCCAGGCTGAACAACCCCAGCTCCCTCAGCTGTTCTTCATAGGAGAGGTGTTCCAGCCCTCTGATCATCTTCGTGGCCCTCTGCTGGACCCATTCCAACAGGTTCATGTCCTTCCTGTGTTGAGGACTCCAGAGCTGGACACAGTACTCCACGTGGGGTCTCATGAGCACAGAATAGAGGGGTAAAATCAGCTCCCGTGACCTGCTGGCCACACTTCTTTTGATGCAGTCCATGATGCAGTTGGCTTTCTGGGCTGCCAGTGTGCACTGCCAGCTCATGTTGAGTGTCTCACCCACAAGCGCTCCCAAGTCCTTCTCCTCAGTGCTGCTCTCCAGTCGTTCTCCATCCAGCGTGTATTTGTGCTTGGGATTGCTACATCCCAGGTGCAGGACCCTGAGACTTCTCTGTGAATATATCTATCTGGTTCCTCTGAAAGTTTTCCAGGAAAATATTGGCATTCAAACTGCTAAAAGGTTGGATCAGGGACTACTAAAGAGATACTTGGTCCCTGTGCATGTAGGGCCTGGTAGGATTCAAAAGCATCATCACAGACCCCAGAGGTGTAGGGATTTCAGGGAATTAATCTAATCAGCACTATATGTTTCATTTGTTTCTCTTCTGGGCTCCTCCCTAGGAATAAATAGCAGAGAAGCAGGAGATTTAGACCATTACTCTTTTAAAATTTTCTCACAAATAAGCATTAGTATGTTCAGTAAACAGCTTTTGAAAAACAGAAACACTGCTCATCTGATGCTGCATGTGCAACTTGCACAAACCAAGCATCTGACGTAGAAAAAAGGTGTTTTTTCTAGTTGGGCTGTTGGAGACTGTAAGAAAAATGGTGGTTAATCAAGTCTCATACTAATTCACCCTAATATTGTGTAATTAGAATTTTTAATTCTTACCTTTTTGTGTTGCACATAGCGTCTTTCAGATTTACCTTGATGATTTTGAAGTGTTGTTATCACCAGCTCTCTGCTCCATCCAAATCTAATATATTAGAAAAGTCATAGAATCTTAGAATTGTTTAGGTTGGAAGGGACATTTAAGGCCACTTAGTCCAACTTCCTTGAAATGAGCAGGGACACCTTCAACAAGGTCAGATTTTTCAGAGCCCCATCCAACCATATCTTGGATCTTTCCTGGGATGGGGCATCCAACAGTTCTATGTTTTTCCTATGCTGAGGGCTCCAGAGCTGGATACAGTACTCTGGGAAGGGTCTCACCAGAGTGGAGTAGAGGGGCAGAATCACCTCCCTCGACCTGCTGGCCACATATCTTTTCATGCAGCCCAGGATATGTTTGGCTTTTCTGAAATCAATTTATGCTCAAATACAGCTCAATAAGAAGCAGTCGGCACCATTGGATGGGGCTGAGATGGTTTTAAAAGTCCCAGGTCAGGCTTTTAATGGTAATTAACTTTAGAGATCTACCTGTTCAGGGTTCTGCTGAGCATGCTTAGTATATTTGCTGTTCAGAACACATACCTCGCTAAACTTTATCACTGTCCTCTTTCAGAGGCCTGTACAGAGATTGACTTGAATTCAAGTCTCAGATATAGATGTCTAAATCTATCACTACTATCCTCAGTCCATCCCAAGCAGGATAGTAAGCAATTCCAATGTGGACTTTATTTTCATGTCAACCAAAGAATTCTGATTCACAGCATCCATCTTTAAAATAAATAAATTATCTAATGTGTAGTTCCTGAAAAATGAATAAACCATCAGTTAATGTCAATGTTTTGGGTAAAAAATCATTATATTTGGAGGTGTAAATGTGAAGGTACTACTATTTTGTACCTTCATATAGGATTGCAGTCATACAGAGGGGGTTAAAATACATCACGGTGTAAATTCTAGTAAATTTGTTTTAAAAATTCAGACCATAATCTGATAATACTAACAGTATGTACTGGTCTGGCTGAGTTAAATTTCTTCCTAGCAGCCCAAATGGTGCTGTTTTGGATTTGTGACTAAAACAGTGTTGATAACACACCAAAAAAAGCTACAGCCAGTTTAATCTTTCATGGGAGGTGATCATCATAGTTTGGTGGTGATCACCACATTTTTTATCTAAGTGTAGTTTTTCAAAAAGGCAATGAGGATCATTAAAAATAATTTCAAACTTGAGAGTAGAGGCTGGATCAAAATAGTCATGCAAAATAACCAGAAGGCCTGCATAGTTGACAAAGGGACTGCTGGACAAGATCAAAACCAGAGGAGGCCTACAGAGGGTGGAAGCTAGGACAGGTAGACTGGGTGGAATATAGAGAAACTGTCCAAGTGGCTGGGAACCATTTCAGGCAAGTGAAATCCCAGACAGAACTGAATCTAGCCAGGGACATCAAAGACAATAGAAAAAAAAAATTGTATAGATATGTCAGGAACAAAGGCAAGGCTAGGGAAGTTGTGGGCCCTCTCCGGAGGGAAACAGAAGACCTGACCACCCAGGATGTGGACAAGGCTGAGCTACTGAATGACTTTTTTGCTTCAGTCTTCACCAACAAGGGCTCTAACTGCACTGCCCAAATCATGGAAGGCAAAACCAGGGGCTCTGAGAATGAACTGCCCACAGTAGAAGATCAGGTTCAAGACCACCTAAGGAACCCGAAGGTGCCTAAGTCCTTGGAACCTGACGAAATCCATCTGCTGGTCCTAAGTGTAATGGCAGTTGAAGTTAGGAAGCCACTATCTATCATATTTGAGAAGTCACAGCAGTCCAGTGAAGTTCCCACTAACCAGAAAAGGGGAAACATAATCCCCATTTTTAAACAGGTGAAAAAGGAAGATCCAGAGATCTACAGACTGCTCAGTCTCACTTCTGTGCGAAGCTTTTGACACTGTCCCACACAACATTCTTGTCTCTAAATTTGAAGAGACATGGATTTGATGGAAGGACCACTTGATGGATAAGGAATTGTCTGTATGGCCACATTCAAAGAGTTGCAGTCAATGGCTTGATGTCCAAGTGGAAGCCAGTGATGAGTGGTGCTCCTCGAGGGTTGGTACTGAGACTGGTGCTGTTTAACATCTTTGTTGGCAACAAGGGTAGTGGGACTGAATATACTCTCAACAAGTTTGCCAACAAGAGACTCTAAACTTTGTGGTGCGATGCAGTACAGGCTTGAGAGGTGGGCCCATACAAATCTCATTAAGTTTAACGAGGCCACGTGCAGGGTCCTGCACATGGGTCATGGCAATCCCAAACATAAATACAGGTTGGGCAGAGAATGGATTGAGAGGAACTCTGAGGAGAAGGACCTGGGGGTGTTGGTGCATGAGAAGCTCAACAGGAGCCATCAATGTGCACTTGCGGCCCAGAAAACCCACTGCATCCTGGGGTGCATCAAAAGATCATCAGATCGAGGGAGGTCATTCTGCCCCTGTACTCCACTCTGGTGAAATTTCATCTTCATAATTTGATACTATGTTTTATATTGGTAATATATATTTGAGATGCAAAACATACAATACATGTAAATCTGTCTTCAGTTTTGGCTTGTGCATATTTCAGCATTTTGGGTGAAAAAAGGTTTCTACAAAAATTATACTAAAAAAATTAGGTATACAGGATTGCAGCTATTCCCATTAAAAGAATAATAAAACTTGAAAAAACTTGTGGGTTTTTTTTTAATATCATCATTACATGAAAAACTAACATGAAAAAAATCATCTGACTCTATCTGATTTTATTCTATATCCACTTTTAAGAAAGGATTATGAGGAAATATTTCTAAGTATGTCAAGTATTTATGAGGTCCAGACTATCTACAGTCTATAACCAAGAATGGAGAAGAGCAAAGTGCCATGATTTACTCATGATTAATCAGGAATGTCTCTGGCAAGCCTATCCTTCCTCCTTCTGGTTGTAGTGGTGCCTCGAGAGAGCAGCAGGCTACACTTACATTTCAGTTAATCGTGTGGTATTTTGGAAAATTCAAACACAATATTTCCTTTTCATACAAACATTCCCAAAAGGAGATGTTTCACAAGCTGACAGAGACTTCATTACATTTGAATTTGTTTCTGTTGTACTTCATGAAGTGCTTTTTCATCTGGCAATTTAAAATGCATCCCACAGATAGAAATGCGCAGTTCATAATACATGTAAATTGAACAGAGCTTTGAACTATATTTTTGCCCGTAAAGGAAATAACAGCAACTGCAAACTATAAATCAAATCGTTGATCACGGAAATACTACAGTGAAAGGCCAAACTAAAAAGAATAAATAAATGTATGAGGCTGTGTCTATGCAACACCAGCCTCTGTTTACTTGAAAACCAGACAATAAACAAACTTTTCAGAGAATGAGAGGAAAGGCTTTATGCATTTATGAGCCAAATTAACTGTGCATGTACTCCTATCCAAATCATGAAGTTGCATAGTGCCATAAGATAAAAATACAAAATATAATATAAAAATATGGTGGGCATTAGTAAAAACTTAGTGTAAATCAATTGTTATTTGAAGCACACTTCAGGAAAAATCGCCTGATAACCCCTACTAAACATTTTACCTGCATAAACTTCTGTAATTATAGTTCCTACAGAGCAGAAAATATATATAACTGATTGCTATGCTAAAAGCCAGAAAAATTAAGCACAATCACATTTGGGTTATTTGTGTGGCCCAGAGTGAGTCTCATAATCCCTGGGGATTTCAGGCATTGAACCTGCAAACCCAGAGATACTCATCTATCCTGTAAATATTATCATAATACTCAAATTCTGGACTATTTTCCTTGGCTTGGATTTAATAAACACAATATGATATAATGTTTAGACAGGTCTAGAGACAAAATTCTTTATCCTCAATGAAGATATTTGTGCTGTAAAATATACAAGTGACTCAAAATGTACAGCTGTATGAATAGTGTCTCTTTAGCTCAGTGACTAAATGAAGACCAAAAACAAAACAAAAAACAAAAACAAAAACAACAACAACAAAAAAAACAACAAAAAACCCAAACCAAAGAAAAACCCAACAATACAACAGCTGAAACAAAGTTGATATCAAAAGGGAATATTTTAGAACTTTTTTAGAACTCCGGAAACCTTCATTTCAGGTTAACCCAAACTGTTCCATTCTTCCAAAAATGCTTGATTCTGTTCAATTTATGCAAAGAAGTCACACTGACGTACGGCCAATGTGCCACATCTCCACCCACCCAGAGGTGAGAGAGGATGGGCTGAGCTGAGCTGAGCGCTGAGACTGCCCACCTCATACCCGCAGCAGCTCTGTAAGAGATGTATTAAATGTGTTTATATGCATTTACATGCATATATATATGTAAGGCAGAGATGCATTAAAACATTTTGGCAAATACCTAAATAAATAGTTGCACAAAGAAACAAACTTCTTCAGGCCCGGAACAGGATAATATTTGTCCAGTTGGACTTTATCTGGACTTTCTTGTTCAGATGCAGACAAGCAAGTTATAAACCCAGTTCTGGACATGAAACATCTGTGTCACCTGACTCTAGATGCTGTTTCATGAAAGAGGATGGAGCTAAGAAAGCTACTCACTGCCTCCAACATAACACAATTACTTTAGCAGAAGAGGGAAGACCTTTTCTGAAGAGTCAGGCTGAGTAAAAAAAGAGTTATGATCTTATTTTTTAGAACGTGTTCATAAGTCTTAGGATGAAAGAAAATCCTCATATTTTCCCTAAAATACTCAGCTCTTATTGTGACACGCAAGTGGCATTTCAGAAGACAGGGGACTTCCTTGGTTGACTCAGTTACTGGAGGGCAGATTGCTCCCATCACTAACTCCTGATGTTCCCGTCCTCGATTCCAAAAGACGTAGCTTTCACTTACTCCTGTAGTCCAGTGTCTTCGCCATTTTTCCTGATATTCTGCTACATTCCTTTCTAAAGTGCCTCCTCTGTATTTGGTTTCCTGTCAACAGGAAACAACAACGCCTTCTGGTTTAGCATCATCTCCAAATTTTATTGAAGTGCTATTGAATACATCTTTCAGATTAAAAATTACTCTTAAATTAGATAGCAATCACTCCTTCTAAAGAACTTCCTAATAGCTTTTTAATTATCATTTAATATAAGTTTATTTTCAAACTTTTGTTCACATTGCACAAGCCTGAAAAAGTTTATAGCTAAATATACTATTCATCAAATTGCATTTTCAATTATCAATATAAATTTGTGCCTAATCTCTGAAATATTTTTGATCCTCATGTAAAATTAGTGTCCAAATTCAAAGAGCTCCTGCACAAAGATAGTAGGATCTAGTCCTAATTTAAAACATCTAAAATTAGGCATGTGTATGTAGGTTCCTACCTTTGAGCTATGTATCTCAGCATTGCTCCCATTGCAATCAGTTGCAATAGAGTCATCATGCTTACAAGAGTCCCAGAGAGCTCTGAGATATTTCTATAAATTGCTCATTCAGCGCTATGGAGGGCCATTTAAAATAGTTCATGTCATTCCTGGCCTCCAGCTCTCACTCCAAAAGAATACAGCTCTCCTAGTGGACCTGTATTATATCTGCCAGTCTTCTACTAATATGAGGGATGTAAAGACAAATTAATTACCCCCCAGGCTCCTTTGGCTCCCTGCTGGCTGGACATCCCATTGATATGAACCTAAATGCTTAGCTCACATATTGGCACCTAAATTAAGATGTCAGACTCACCTCTCTCTGTGTGATGCTGCCCTTTTATTATCCTAGGATTAAAGGTTGTAGCACACATTCAGAATATGGGAGATCCAGCTTCAATTCCTCTTCTTTATTTAAGAAAGTTTATATTTTCTATCACTTATGTACATCACATCAGCAGCCAGTTTAGTATTAATTTTGATTTCTCTGCTGGAATGGTACAAATGTTATATAAAATACTGAGTACAGGGGAAATAGGAGGTGAAAAATACTGGTTCAGACCTTGCAGCAGTGAGATCCTTATATTCCAGCACCTAGTTAAGTGCTACAGTGAATGCTTAATTGTTCTCAGACAGCACAATAATGTCATCAAAAAGCACAGAAATGTGATTCTTGTAATAACTTTGATTTTTTTGACCACTTTCATAGGAGAAGAAAGATGCCTTTAAGAAAACCTCGGCAAATGAGTTAAAATTGATCCTACATTTCGAACTTCCTGATTGATTATTTTGAGCAACTGGGCCAAATAGGAACATACCCCTATTTGGTGGCAGTTTTGGGGTTTTTTTATTTATTTTGAGAGAGGCAATTTTTTTTTAATTAATCAAATACACTTTGTTTTAAATTCTGTTGAAAAACTGAAATATCAAAGGATCACACAGCCCTGCTTTTCCACATCTATAGTCATTCTACAAGCTTTTATGCTATTATTTCAGTTTAAAAATTCTGATTTCAAAGGAGTTCATCGTTAGAGATGGGTATGTCAAAATATTGGTGTTTAATAGAAAATGTATTCTAGCAAGGTATGATCTTCATTGTGATGTTTATACTCAGTCTAAGAAATGAACCATGTGCCAAATAATTACTCTACCCATCCAGTTTAAGCCAGTCTTTATGAGGTCCTGAGAAATAAGATAATAGATTTGGTTTTACTATATAACATTTATCCTTATCAGTAAAAGACTAGCTCTTAAAACCTTCAAAAAATAACAATTTTCATGCTCTCGGTATCTTTTAAGAGAAAGAATTAACGACCATAAATAATGATTCTGCTGTCAGCCCAATGCAGAAAAGAGCACTTCCAACACTCAAGAGATTTAATACTGTTAAAGCGAAAATGTACATCTGTTTTCATCAGGATAATATTCATAAGTGCATCTTCTGAGAAACAAAAGATACTCGAAGCCTCAAGCTGACTCAATTTGAAAAGAAACTAGCAAATATGCTCAGCCATTCTTCTGAATGGAACTTGTATGAACTATGATTAATACCGTAATTTACAAATATAGAATTCCAAAATTATATGTGTCATTTTTCTAAACACATATGGCGTAATGCAAGCTTAGAGAAGTGGTCATACTAGTAATTGCTAGTGGAAAGTCTTTCAAAAGCATGTGTGTATCTAAAGATGCAAAAAAAAGCATGCTGTGGAAATTTCAAAAGTAGTTTAGGCATTTAAAAGCTTTCAAAGGATTATAACAATTCCTCAATTTACCTAATTCTCTTTTTAGGCCTTGGGCAGTAATCTAGCCTTGAAGTATCTAGAAGGAGGAGATGCATAAAACTGCTTATATTGATTTGTGGGTAAATTCTTCTCAGATGTTGTGCATCTCGCAGCAGGCTAGCTTGATCTAACTTGCCCCTGGTGGAAGAACTGTTTGAAAAAAGTTCAAGATAAAATTGCATTTAAAATTAAACTTCAAATTGGAATCCATGATCAAAATTTTGATATTTTCCACCATGAAAAACTGGACAGCACTGAAAAATTTTAGTCTGACAGTGGCAAAATATTACTTCTTGATGTGGTGAAGAGCTCCAAAAACACATCTGACTTAAAAATAAAATAAAAGCATTTCAGCATTGCCTCAACAAAGCAAAATTATTTGTTTCAACAATTCCCAGTGCAATCAGTGACATTAACAGAAGCAGAAGCAGCGTACCCTGAAGATAACATCAATGGGTGAGTCAAGAGCAGGAAGAGATGAATTCTTCTGCTGTATTTGTCTGCACCTAGATTTATTTTTTTTTTCCGGAAGATTTGGGGATAATATAATATTGCAATGTCAACTAGACCTGAAGAAAACTTGTTCTTTAATGAAACCAAAATTTTTCCCCCAAACATACAATTTTCTATTCAGAAAATATTTATTGCATCTTGGGTGAAAGTTTTGGCCACAATAAGAGACAAAAGAGAGAGAGAAAAAGGAAGTGAAAAAAAAAAGCCAAGATACTTGTGTGACATCTTCACACAAGTCAATAATCCAATGTTTATCTGCAAGAGAAACAAAAATTAGGTTAAAACCACTACTCTAAATCTTATTTCTCCTGCATTGCAAAGAAATACTAAAGATTTTGCGCTTTCACAGAATCACAGAGTATCAGGGATTGGAAGGGACCTTGAAAGATCATCTAGTCCAATCCCCCTGCCAGAGCAGGAACACGTACATCAGGTCACACAGGAACGCATCCAGACGAGTTTTGAATGTCTCCAGAGAAGGAGATTCCACAACCTCTCTGGGCAGCCGGTTCCAGTGTTCTGTTACCCTCACTGTGAAAAAGTTTTTCATCATATTTAAGTGGAACCTCTTGTGTTCCGATTTGTACCCATTGCCCCTTGTCCTATCACTGCCTGTCACTGAGAAGAGCCTGGCTCCATCCTCCTGACACTCACCCTTTATGTATTTATAAACATTAATGAAGTCATCCCTCAGTCTTCTCTACTCCAAGCTAAAGAGACCCAGCTCCCTCAGCCTTTCCTCATATGGGAGATGCTCCACTCCCTTAATCATCTTTGTGGCTCTACGCTGGACTCTCTCCAGCAGTTCCCTGTCCTTCTTGAACTGAGGGGCCCAGAACTGGACACAATATTCCAGATGTGATTTTCCTTGGACTTTTCATTAAAAAGTTAAAAAAAAATAATTCTATTGTTACAGGATGAAAACCAATCATAACCTCTTGAAATACGTAACCCCACAATATTAATGTTTCCTAGTCAGCCCCATTCTCAGCCCAGTGGCTCATCTGTGCACACAATCTTTAATAGCAGGACTGCAGGACTGGCTCTTGGCACTGAGGGTGCACTGGTGGAACTGGCCTGTACAATTTAACAAAGAAATCATGGTCTAATTAATTCTTAAGGTACACTTGAACCAGTGATTTGCCTTCTTTTACTCTCCTGTTATCCTTAAAAAAGCTTTATATTTTTTTGCAGAGGGATAAAGGCACGCCCGTGTTTCAGCCCCCATCTCAATCCCCTTCCAACAGTAGTTCTGAGCAGCGCTCGTCTTCACAGAGGCCAGTCCTCACTCACCTCTCTGCTGTGTGACAGGGAGCACATTTGCTATTTTACAACATCTGTGTGTGTGTGCGCGCCTTTTTACACATTCTGTGCCTTAATTCATGAGCAATTATAGTGCTGACTGAGCCTGGAGTGTTCATGGAGTCACAGTACCCACAAATACAGGTTAGCCACAGCAATTATCCAATCTTATAGTGTATGTGATTATTTTAAGGTAATTTATGTGTTTCTGTCATTTTTAAGCGCTCTGAAAATAAAGTCGATCAATCAATTGATAGATAGATGATAGATTAGATAGATTAGATAGGCAGATATCTTTAGTTACTCCAATGCTTTTAAATCACTTTTTTCTTATTAGTGTCAATTGTGCCATTGCATAGATTTTAAAGCCTTATATCAAGGAAATTTAATTTGATCTTCAAGGTAACTTACGACACACTAATTTACTCAATAATTTTTGTACTCACCTTAGTTCATGCTTACATTAAGCATATCTTCCAATACATTTAGTCTCAATTTAAAGATTACAAGTGATGAAGAATTGATCATATTCTTGGCAATCTGTTGTAAAACAGTTATATGCCAACCTTTCCATTGCTCAACATTATCATACTTAACTTGCTAAACACTGCATCTCATGAGTATTTTGTGAAATTAAAAGCATATGTAAATTATTACTGGCCACAGTCATGTTTTTTCACTTCTGTTTTACAAGAGAATTACCTTGAAATCCTGAATGTGTTTATCAAAGCTCAGATTTGTTGACTATGACCAGAGAGGTTTCAGTGTTGACTGCTACAAACTGGTGAGTGTTACTGTGACAATCCACAGAGATCTCTTTTTCAGAGCTCACTTTTGCAGGCATTTCAGATCTTCTGGTTTGCCTATCCACAATCCACAACACACAATTTTCATATCTACATGACTCTGTTGAACAATATTAAAAAGTTTTATGCAGATGCCACCTGCATTTTGAATGTCAGAGTGGGATTTTTCTAACCCATTATAAGTTTACAGTATCCCAAATATGTGTTAAAGAAATTTTTTAGGTGCAATCCCCTTTGAATTAAAATCTATTGATTAAAAAAAAAAGTCAAGAATAATGAAAGAACTGAATTTAGAAGAGTATCCATCGCGTACAATATTCCTTTCTTTATTCCTATCACCTATTGAATCTCCATGAGAGCAGCTATTCAGATACCTAGTACACCAGCAGTCAGGCAGCTTTTGAAAAAACTTTCTGCTTGCTAAGAAAAAGACTATTTTTTGTCACTAACTATGTAAGGCTGAGGCTAGTAAATCTATGAAATCCTATTGTAATATATGTGAAGACTGGCTGGTATATGTATGTTCAACTAAAAATTGACTCAGCCTGTGCTGATATGCTTCCTTTGTGCTATCCCAGGAATGCTATGGTCATAACAAAGGAGGGGTATAATTCTGCTTTATCTTGAGCTCAGGACAGGGGTGATGCTGTTACGGTCTTCTGGACTAAGGAGGGATCACACCTAGCGCTTATGTCTTTCCATGTCTGTAGAGACACACTCTGAAACAAATTAAAGAGCTTTCCAAATCCCAGAAAACTTCTCATAGGAAGTCTGTAATGGAGCACAAAATTTCCCGGACAATGAAGTCCCAGACTTGCTCAACATTCAGGCCAGCATTCTTCCTTCAGTGGGATATAAGTGCAATTTATGTAAAGTTGGTCAAACGCGTTTTAATTTACTCACAGAAATCGTGACTAGAATAAATCTCTGAAGGTCGGAGTCCAGTCTTCTACCTGCAGTGGGACTAACACCACAGCTAGATCAAGGCAACAATGGATTTGCCTGCTTTATTTTGTCTATATTCTCTCACCTGGATTAAAAACTTTTAAAAAACAAACAAACCGAATAAAACAAAACACCTACAGTAGAAATCCAGATTTGCCTTTTTCTTCATCTTACATTTTTCTTGATTTTGGAAATTCCAACACATTTCTAAAAGGCATCATCAGCCACCCACCATTTCATGAACACATACCGTGTCTCAGAAAACAGCTAAACTGCTGCTTGAATGCCGAGTCCTGCACCTGAGATATGCTTTGAGGAGACAGTATGGATCCTGGGTTACTCTCTTCATGAAGGGGTTAATTTCCACCATCAAAACAGAGATTTGAAACCTTTAGCTTCGGGCCTTTCATCTGGCTTTTCACTATTTGAGGAATAATCCAATGCAAAATCCTAAAGATTTTGTTATCTCAGGGGATTTGTTCTCATCTATTCCTAACCTTTCTCTTGGCAAACAGTAGGAGTAATCTTACGGGATGAAATTCTCTGCTGCTACAGCAAGGGCGCTACATCGAAAGGTTGCTAGGGCATCAGCACATGATAATTTGGCCTTTTTGTCACTTCTGCTAAGCTTAATGAAAATGGCAACATTAACCCTCCTCACTTGAAGCATTTAACTTTCTGCCTAAGGTGGGAGCCTGGCTACTGCATGGAGCAGGGAGCGAGGGAGGATCCCAACGCGGGTGTTTCAATTGCTCTCTAAAGGCTACCTTTACTACAAAGGGACTCGGGTCCCAACATAGGCATCCAAGCCAAAGGTCTAAAATTACCTCCTAGCCCCAGTATATCCAATTTTTCTGCACTTCATAATGTCAAGCTGTTTGTGACATTGTGATCAGAGCCACACCACGCAGAGGTGCTCAGAGCCACAGCCCTCAGCTGCACACAGCCTATCGCTTGTGGAAATCTACATATAATGACCCATAATTGTGTTTGTGGAGAACTGTAATTAGCGGTAAACCAAAGCTGGGAAATCGTGTAGGTGAATTACAGGATATAGAATTACAGGGCCTGTTCTTTCTGCCATTTGATTTTGTAGGAACAGAGCCGCAAAGTAGTTGCAGCTCCACCGCTCACACCCCACTGAGCAGGGCAGAAATTGAATCTTACTCCATCTCCAACCAGGAATTGTTGCTGCTCAGCAAGCACAAAACCTGGAGAGGTGGAGAATGTCATAGTCCAAGAATAGCTTAAAGCTCGGATGCTTCCAGAGACAAAAGAGTCCTGAATGCACTTGGGTACAAGAGGGAATTAATGTGAGGATGCTGCATTCTGAGCAAGTGCTAAGATACGGCACCGGAACAGCAGCATAATACTAAAGACTCCATTTTAAAAGAAGTAACTGTTCCTGCTTCTGCTTTAGAAAGAAAGGAGAGGTGTCATCCCTGCAGAAGGATTCAGAGATGAGAGTCTCAAGTGGAGAGGAGCACTTATCTGCCACCTTGCATGAGACATCTCAGCCCTGGAGAGAAATGACACTTCATGCATATCCCATTTTCAGTGTTCCCCCGCAGGCTGACCTTAGGCGACTTCCCAGTTGGCCCACTGTGGTTTAAATGCTCTCAGCTTCAAGCACTCTCTGGTTTGGGGCGCTTTTCCCAATTCATGAGGGAAAACAGCACTGTGAAAGAGCATTACACATTGTGAGGTGCTTAGGAACCATTATTATTAGCGGCTGTAGAAGAGCACCAAGGCATTCTCGGTTGCAACTTGTTTGATTTAGAAGCATCTGAACTGGCCTAAGCCTGAAGTTACTGCAGCAGAGGGTTTTTTGTGTCAATGCTTAGCACCAGAGAATTCATATTAAAGTTAAATGAGCAGAGAACATTGTGACAGTTTTCTTCTTCTAGGTGTTTTATATTTTTTAATTGTGCATGTTAACCAATAGCTTATATTTTATTTTTTTTTATTTATTTATCAATTGTTTTTCACTAGGTCTTAGTTTTAATTACAGCCTTCTAAACAGGGTTCCATGTCATAGCAGTGTTACAAACTGAAAGAAAACATTTCCCTGTTTGGTAAGAAATAGTAGTATATAACTGACAATTACTCCTGACGCATAAGGCGTAGAAACTTATTAATTTTTTGATTGGAGTTAAAGTGTTGGTCATTTCATTGCATGATTCAGTACACTGGTATGAATGGAGAACATTAATTCCTATGATTGAAACCTTGACCATTTTTCAAGCTGTGAAATGCTTGTATGAAGGAACATTATTATTATGCATATACGTGCTTGAATTGTAAGTTCTCAGGGTGTAATCTCAGCGTTTCGTATGCATATATGAAATAGTGATACAAGAACACATATGACTAAACTACTTGAATAAACAGATGATGAAAGTAGTGATTTACTTTTCATGGTATTTTTGTCTCTTAGCAACCCCAATTGTTTTCATCATAGTGCTTTTATGTTTAAGTTATGCATCAATTTACGGTACTGGGGAGTGAGTATTACTATAATCTTTCAGGTTATAAACTGTTCTTTTGGGCTACCAGCTAATTACAAGACAAGCTACCACTTTCTATATCCTTGAAATGTTAGATCTCGTCTAAATATGTTTAAATATTATCAGATTAAATAATTCTTCTATTGGACTATTACAGAATCACAGAATCACAGAATCTTAGTGGTTGGAAGGGACCTTTGAGATCATCGAGTCCAACCACATGAAAAAACAAAAATACAAAAAACACAACAAAAAAACCCCACACAAAAACAAACAAACAAAAAAGCCACCCACCAACTAAACCCCACACCCACAACCCCACGCACAACACCCCACCACAAACCAATAATCTTGGCCACTACAGCATGCCCTGAAGAGCTACGTCTACACGTTTCTTAAATACCTCCAGGGATGTCGACTCCACCACCTCCCTGGGCAGGCTGTTCCAGTGCCTGACCACTCTTTCAGTAAAGTAATTCTTCCTAATATCTAATCTAAACCTCCTCTACCGCAGCTTCATACCATTTCCTCTGGTCCTGTCATTATTCCCTTGGGAGANTTATGTTTAAGTTATGCATCAATTTACGGTACTGGGGAGTGAGTATTACTATAATCCTTCAGGTTATAAACTGTTCTTTTGGGCTACCAGCTAATTACAAGACAAGCTACCACTTTCTATTTCCTTGAAATGTTAGATCTCGTCTAAATATGTTTAAATATTATCAGATTAAATAATTCTTCTATTGGACTATTAACAGGGCTATATAACCTGAGAGACATCTTTCCAGGAGAATTCTGTCTCAGACCTCAAGGCTGTGTAAATGAAAGCACATTCTTAACATTCACAGGTTGTTTGTGCGTCACCATTGGATACAAATGACATATATTAAGAAAATATATGTTTATTGGACACAGACATTGACTATGTCTCTGCTTTCTATACAATCTCCTCTTCTTTAGAGATTTTTTCTTAACTTACTTCAGGAAGATTAACCTGACATAGACTAAAAGTTGTATCAATTGTATAGGAAGCTCAGCCATCAATTTTCTTATGGGATGTTACAGTAATCAGAACTATCATAAAAATTGCAAGAGAAGGAAAAAGAAAAGACAGTGCAAGTAAAGATTCAGGTTTATATTGGTGTCCTCTTCAAAGGACATAGGCTCAGATGACATCCATTAAAATATACCAGATATATGAGAACTCTTAGATACATTTCTTAATATTTCTTCTTTCCTCATTTTAAAATAATGTATAACTGTTTAAGTGTGCAAATTGTTAAAATCATATAAAAATCACATTTCAACTTGTGGAAACAGTTCTTGGAACAAGTATGGTCTTGCTAAACCTGTAACCAGAAAATATTGTAATACAATGTAAAATGGAACAGTTCTGATTCTGGTAATTAGGTCCAGATCACTGAGAAAATATTCTTTCCTTTTCTCCTACATCCATAATTACACTTCTTCACATGTTTCAGTGACAAAGGCTTATGAATGATTAAATAAGGACACTGTTCTCAGAGTAAGTGCTCTGGTATCAAAACTAAACATTCAACTAATTCCACCTATAACAAAACAAGCTGACAACAAGCAATTAAAATAAGGATAATAAACATTTGGGTAAATAAGAACCACAGAGACATTAAAAAATAAAACTCCATTATTTTATCACATGTGAAGAAACTAAATGTCTTTTTCTTTTTTAATATTACAGCTATTGCTCGATGATAAAACATATGGATTATTTTCATGATATATTGCATTAAAACATTCAATATACTGCACTATTTTGGACTGCTTTCTCTTGGGCTGGAAAACATAACAGAAATATAGAACCACATAATCATAAACTGGCTGAAGTGGGAAGATACCTGTGGAGGTAGTTTCATCCAACAACCTGCTCAGAGCAGGGTCGCCTATAGCAGGCTGCCCAGGGCTGTGTCCAGTTGAATTTTGAATATCTCCAAGGATGGAGACTCCACAGCCTCTCTCAGCAACCTGTTCCAGTGCTTGATCACCCCAAGCATAAACAATTTTTTTCTTATGTTTAAATAGAATTTCTTTTATAACAAATTGTGCCCATTACCTCAAGAGGTCATCTCACTGGAAACAGCTGAGAAGGGTTTGTCTCTGTCTTCTTTACTATCCCTCAGCAGATATTTATAAACACTGATACAAGCTCCCCAAGAGCCTTTTCTTCTCCAGGCTGAACAGTGCCAGCTCTCAGGCTCTCCTTATATGTGCTCTCCAGGCTCACTCCAGTATGTCCTTGTGCCTCTTGTACATGGGAGCCCAGCACTAGACACAGCATCCAGCGTTTCTGTGTGTCCACTATAGTCTCTCCATGTGTCCCACCAGTGCTGAGCAGAGCAGGAGGATCAGCTCCATCAACCTTCTGGCAACACTCTGCCTGATGCAGCCCAGGAGGTCAGTGTTCTTTGCCTCAAGGGCACCTTGCTGACTCACAGTCAACTTGGTGTGACCAAGACCTAGAGGTCTTTTCCTACAGTTGCTTTACAGCTAGTTGGCCCCAGCCTGTCCTCGCACCTGGAGTTATTCCTCCCCAGGGGCAGGACCTGACATATCCCTCGGTTAACTTCATTAAATTCCTGTTGGTCCATTTCTCCAGCCTGTTGAGGTCTGAATGGCAGCACAGTAATCTGTTTTATCAGTCTCTCTTTCCAGTTTTGTGATGTCTGCAAACACGCTGAGTCCATTCCCCATGTATAACTAAACCAGTCATCTTATCATAGAGGGCTGTCAGGTTGAACACGCATTATTTCCANTTTTCTTATGTTTAAATAGAATTTCTTTTATAACAAATTGTGCCCATTACCTCAAGAGGTCATCTCACTGGAAACAGCTGAGAAGGGTTTGTCTCTGTCTTCTTTACTATCCCTCAGCAGATATTTATAAACACTGATACAAGCTCCCCAAGAGCCTTTTCTTCTCCAGGCTGAACAGTGCCAGCTCTCAGGCTCTCCTTATATGTGCTCTCCAGGCTCACTCCAGTATGTCCTTGTGCCTCTTGTACATGGGAGCCCAGCACTAGACACAGCATCCAGCGTTTCTGTGTGTCCACTATAGTCTCTCCATGTGTCCCACCAGTGCTGAGCAGAGCAGGAGGATCAGCTCCATCAACCTTCTGGCAACACTCTGCCTGATGCAGCCCAGGAGGTCAGTGTTCTTTGCCTCAAGGGCACCTTGCTGACTCACAGTCAACTTGGTGTGACCAAGACCTAGAGGTCTTTTCCTACAGTTGCTTTACAGCTAGTTGGCCCCAGCCTGTCCTCGCACCTGGAGTTATTCCTCCCCAGGGGCAGGACCTGACATATCCCTCGGTTAACTTCATTAAATTCCTGTTGGTCCATTTCTCCAGCCTGTTGAGGTCTGAATGGCAGCACAGTAATCTGTTTTATCAGTCTCTCTTTCCAGTTTTGTGATGTCTGCAAACACGCTGAGTCCATTCCCCATGTATAACTAAACCAGTCATCTTATCATAGAGGGCTGTCAGGTTGAACACGCATTATTTCCACTTTATAAATCCATGCTGACTACTCCCATCAACATCTTGTCCTTAATATGTTTGGAGATGGTTTCTGATAAGATGTCTCAGTAGTAGGAACATTTTGTCAAAGGAAAGTGCGGAATTCGACCCCTGGATATGGCTGAATGTAGTTTGGAGTCATAGTGCTAAAATAATAATGAAACCGAAGACTGAAACACATCATGTCACAGTTCAGACTGGTGGCCTGTCACAAATGTTCTTGCACCTCAGGTGGGATGTACTTATGCAGTCATCCTGGTGCATGGACTGATCATAAGCACTTCATTGCTAGTGCAGAGTACTTGATTCAAAAAAACATAGCTGTGAATATGAAAAGAAGTAAGCTGTTTATTAGCATAAATGCACAGAAGTCATCTCATCATGAGAGGTCAGTTGTTTTGCAAGTTGAGAATATAGTATCATTTACTATTTAAACTGTTTCAGTCAGGAACTGTTTTTCTTGCTTGTCTTAATACACACTTTTCAAAAGGCCTCAAGTTGTTGTTGGCAAAAATAATTCATTTAGACAGTAATGTGGAAAGTGGAATCATTTTTTTGTAGAAGGGACTTCAGGTTACATTAATGAACATAATTTTTCTTAAGATTTCTAAAAGACTGTTCTGGATTATTTAGAAGCTGCTTTTCAAGGAAAGTATTGACAAAGTGTAACATATAGGATGAAAAGTGTTAACTGCCTGTAAAAAGATTACAGTTTATAGAGGAGGGACTGCGGGAAAATTCTGCAATTGGAAATTTAGACAGGCCTGTAGGAAAGAAAACAGAATTTAGTTTTCAGCCATTGCTTTTATGTAAGAACAGCAAGGTTTGGGCTACTGATGAAGCATTGCTATCAATAAGTGATTCAGGTTAGAAACATTAAGGTAATTTCTTTCTAGCCAGTAGAATAAGTAAAAGGATAAGAACAGCATGTAATCAAATAAAGAAACCTGTTAAAACAGCCTAAGTGGCATTTAGTTGTAAATGAAGCCCACAAAAAACAAAAGAAAACCAAGACAGGTAAAAATTGAGTGAATTGTCCTAGATAGAAAGAAGACAAATATAAGCAGAAAGAAGAATAAATGCCAAAAGAAATGTCATTTTTGGAAAATCATAATTAAACTGTAGCAGTCCATTAAACACATTTGTTCAGAACAACATCATCAATACACAACAGCATAGATGGAGATACAGAGAGAGTGAGTCTTTTGGCCCACTCTTTGGTCTCCAGTAGTTGTCAGTAGTGGAACATAAGGGAAGAGAGTAAGAACAAAACAAGCTTGTGGAATTAAATGTTCTTGATAATGACTTGTCAGGAATTTTCTGGTTTGTTGCACTTAGGTATGAAATAATCTATTTAGTAGCCCCAAATGTCAATTTATAAGCTAATGTAAAATATTACATGCACAATATTACAGGGCAATCTGTTCTAAAGCTTAGTCTATAATGGATGAAGAATTACTTTTGTTCATTTGTTTAGAACTTGTTTCCTAATAGTTTCACTCGGTGCCCTCTGGTTCTTGTATTAGAAGAGTTAGTGATATAGTCATTGCCTGTATCTTCTCTGTTCCACAGTACATCTAAGGTCTGTAGTAGTAGTAAGATAAGGAGCAGCAACTGTAGTACCTGTATCTAAGAAAAACAGGGGGTAAAGTGCTTGGAAAAGATCTATTACTGTAACATGGTTATGTGCAAATACTTGTGGGGAGGGGAAGGAAACATTGTTAAGAAAGAACGTACTAGCAAATGGAAAAAATTAGAACGTGGCATAATATATTATATAATATTGCTAGAAATACACAACCATACTAAAATGATATTACTTGTCTAAATAAATTATTTTCTAGACAAAAGAAACATTGTTATTTTGACTTATCTGGAACTTTAATTAATTATTTGATATGCAATAAATGGGAAAAAAAAATTTAAGTTGGAAAAAAACAGGTTAGCTGCAAGCACTGAAGAAGGGATAAAAAGACTAAGAGACAGCAACTGGAACTGCTACTGATAGTCACCTTAGGAATATCCTTGGGAACACTTTTTAATATTTTCACCTTGGATGAAAAATTGTGCCCTTGAATTTTCCTGATGACAAAGTTAGATGACATTGTTAATCAGAAAAAGGCTTGATATAGGAAAAACAGATGCTTTGAAGATAAGGGTGGTAGGAATGGTATGGAATGTTGCTCAAGAACATCCAAATCATGAATAGAAGTATTAATAAGTGTCATTTTACTGCATCAGAGGAACTCAGATGGAATTTGACAAGTAGGAGAGATCTAAGTGCCTAAATCAAATCTTGGTGTGAAGGTCAGTCACCAGTCTTTATAGCCATGACAGAAGAAATGCAATTCTAGACTATAGCAGTCAAAGTGTTTCCCATAGAGAAACAGAAGTACTGATAACTGAGTCGTCGCAGGCTCAATTCAGCTGCCTAAAGTCAGTCATTTGCAATGAACTGACACAGCTGAAACATATTCATGAGGATGACATATTTAATAACAGACCATGCTTGACCTAGGTATGACAATGGAAGCTAAATAAGACACCTGATATTGCACTTGTCAGATTTTAGGCAGCTGAAATGTACCCTAGGGTTTGTATCTGTTTAGGTTCATTGAGTATAGCAGTGAAGAAACAATGGGGTCCAACAGAAGATTTGTCTTCAACTTGATCTGCCAGAAAAATCAGTTTCTTTAGGCCTACATCTTTTTGAACGCTTAATTTTATTCCCATGCAACAAGCAGTTTTACTTTCCTCAAAGTAAAATTTTCTTCTAAAAGCAAAGAAATTATGTTTAGTGCATCTCATCAAAATATTTTTGGCTGTGCTGGCTTTGACTGATTCAGTTTGAATTGCCATAGTTTTTCACTTCTTTTTAATGACCTTTTTTTCTGGTCTTGCACCAAAGCTACTGTGCTGGAGACTATATATTAAAAAAAGCCCAGAAGGTTATGGAAGGATGCTTACATCAAGGAAATGAACAGAAGAGAGGCTGAAGACAGAGATGCCAAGAGGGAAAGGAAAGTTGATTAGCTGCAGAAAGTCCTCTAAATGTTCAAAGACCCCTTTGATGACTCCCACATCTGCTTCCACCAGAATCACAGAATCCTCATGGTTGGAAAGGACCTCTGAGATCACCGAGTCCAACCATACACACACAAAAACCCTGTACAATCTGGGCCACTAGAACAAGTTGCTAGAGCATGCCCTGAAGCGCTGCATCTACATGCATAAATACTCCGCCACCTCCCTGGGCAGGCTGGTCCAGTGCCTGACCACTCATTCTGTAAAGTAATTCTTCCTAATATCTAATCTAAACCTCTCTGGCTGCAACTTCAGACCGTTTCCTTTGGTCCTGCCATTATTCCTTTGGGAGAAGAAGCCAGCACCTACTTCTCTACAACCTTCTTACAGGTAGTTGTAGGGGGCAATGAGATCTCCTCTCAGCCCCCTCATCTCCAAATTAAACATGCCCAGTTCCCTCAGCCTCTCCTCATAGGACTTGTTCTCGAGACCCCTCACCAGCTTGGTAGCTCTCGTCTGGACATGCTCCAGCACTTGAGTGTCCTTCTTGTAGTGAGGGGCCCAGAATTGAACACAGTACTCGAGGTGAGGCCTCACCAGTGCTGAGTAAAGAGGCACAATCACTTCACTATTCCTGCTGGCCACGCCATTCCTGATAGAAGCCAGGATACTGTTGGCCTTCTTGGCTACCTGGGCACTCTGCTGGCTCATGTTAAGCTGGCTGCCCACCCGCACCCCCAGGGTGCTTTCTGCTGGGCAGCTTTCTAGACACTCTTTCCCAAGCCTGTAGCATTGCTTGGGTTTGTTGTGACCACAGTGCAGGACCCAGCACTTGGCCTTATTGAATCTCATAAAATTGGCCATGGCTCATCCATCCAACCTGTCCAGGTCTCTTCCTACCCTCAAGCAGATCACCACTCCCACCTAGTTTGGTGTCATCTGCAAACTTACTGAGGGTGCACTCAATCCCCTCATCCAGATCATCGATGAAGATATTAAACACAACTGGTCCCAAAACTGAGCCCTGAGGGACACCACTGGTAACCGGCCACCAACAAGATTTCACCCCATTAATCACAACTCTCTGGGCTTGGCCACCCAGCCAGTTTTTTACCCAGTGAAGAGTACACTTCTTTATGGTATGATCTGCCAGCTTCTCCAGGAGAATACTGTGGGGAACGCTGTCAAAGGCCTTACCAAAGTCCAGTTAGACAAAATTCACAGCCTTCCCCCTATCCAGAAGGCAGGTCACATGGTCATAGAAAGAGATCAGGTTGGTTTAAGCAGGAAAGCAGGCTGTGATATTACTCACTGATTTTCTTCATGACAAAACCCCAACCAGACAAAACTCCAAAATTCCACCACACTCTGATAGGCAAGGGTGAGTGGGGACAAGAAAGGGTTTCCCCAAATACGAAAAGGGCTCCCTCTTGCAGCTATTCATCTGGGGAAGTCTAAAAGTAATTGCCTTTTAATTGGGCATAGTCTTATTGAAACGGGGAATAAAGAATGCAGCAAATTAAATAAATAAAATCAAACTACTTGCTAATTACCTTCTTACAATCTCAATAATGAATTCACAGTTAGATTAGGGTGTTTCAGGCAATTACATTAAAGACTTCCCAATTCAGATGAGAATCCAGCTGGCACCTAAAAAGCAATATTACCTTTGGAGTGCAAAATGTAAACTGCTCCTGGTTTTGTTTTGCCTTTTTTTTTCTTTTTTTCCTCTTTTTCTTTTTTTTTAAAGAGGAATGGAATAGGGAGGGAAGTGGTAGATCTTACATTAGTGCTTCCTAGTGCAGGTTTCAACCCATGGCAAAGCAGTACCTGTGAGAAAGCTGAATCCATTTTTTCTACACCACCAGTCATCATAGCAGTATCTGCCCTGGGTGCTGACAAAAACTATACACAAGCAGGCTATGATAAAATGCAAGTAATGTTTTCACACATTCACTTTTCTGTCTATAATTCCAGTTTAGACTGAGTGGAGTAGAGGAGGAGCATTCTTGATAAATGAGAGTCTAGGATACTTAGAACTGGCTAAAGCAGCTTCGGAGAAAGTAGCTGCTCTATTTGAAAAGTTGTGGAAGACAGAGAAAGAAGGCAAATATGTCTGTCCTTAAAAAGGAAGAGTTAAAGGCTTATAAATGAATACACTTAATTTATCATAAAAATTGTACTAAAATAATAAAATAAGTGAAACCATAAGTGAATCACTTAAGTGAAGACAGACAGAAACTTGATATGAATAAATACTGTGAAACCAGCAAGGCTTTTCCCAAAGCTGTGATTGTTTTGACAGAAGCCCTTGATGTGCTTGTCAAATAATATGTAAAATTTTAGAAGCAAAACAAGGATTAACCTTCCCTTTTGTAAAACATGATAAAACTACCATAGGTTGGACATCACGTTAGTTAGAAAACTTCATTCAGATAGTAGTTATCTGTTGTTGATTATCAAAATGGAAGGATGTACTATTTAGAAGGGATATGTCCTAAATCCAGTACTATTCAATAACCTCATTTACCACCTGGGTGACTGAATGGAAAGTACATGCTATTAAATTTGCAGATAACAAGAGGCTGAGAAAAAAAAGACTGCCTTGGGGTCAGAATTGCAAGACAAAATGAGCTCCTGTGGAGAGCTCTGGAAAACAAGGAGAAAATTTAACAGGGATATGTACAAGGTATTTATTTAAGGATATTGAATTTTACAAACACCTAGGGAAACAATTTATTAGCAATATTTTGTTAGAAACTTAATAAGTCATGGGAGAGTACAAGCTGAAAAGCAGTTAGGAACACCTTACTGTTAAAAAGAGTATTAGAATATGGCCTGCAAGACACTGGTAAAGCCTTTGCTTTAATCGTGTGCCCAGTTTTGCAAACTGAACTTTAAGGAAAACCACTAAATACTAAGGATAGTTCAGAGAAGAAAACAATAAATGTTTTGTGAAAAAGGAAGGAAAAAAAATTTGCTTTTCATGTCCATGACCAATGATTCTAGTAGCAACGGGCTTGAAAGGTTTTTGTTAGACAAGATGGAAAGATTTATGTTGGATACTAGGAAAACCTTGCTAATAATGTGGATCTCTGATTCTGGTTTGAAGCAGGGGACCAGGGAAGACAATCTCATAATAGCTCTTTCCAATGTTTTTCTAAGATGTTCTGAATAGTGAAACAAGACAGTATATCCATCAGGAAAAATGTTTAGATGCATAACGTGCCCTCATGCAAACACCCGTCTGGGCACTATTATTAGAGGGCTACAGCTTTTTTATTCTCCCTGCGATTCCAGCTGAGGAGATAAGTGGAGTCTACTAAGGCTGAAATGTAAATCACACTGATGATACCAATGTGAAGCTGAACCAAAGTCTAACTCCAAAGACGAGATTAAATAACATATATCAGAATGGGATACGTGTACCTACAGAAAAAGAAAAATTCTCTTTTCTACCAGAAAAGAGAATGTGGAAATTTTTGACTGTGATTTATTCTCAGAACTAAATAACCAGTTTGAGATTGCTTCAGGATTTTAATCTACAGTGCATCATACCTCCAGCTAGCAGATAACACTGGCATATGATGTAACATGGAGATTTTACAACAGGTATTTTTTTCCTTTATTAACAGCTTTGATCTTTATGTATAGACTTCTTATATTCCATATAAGGCATCTGTGCTCTTACAAAGGGACAAAGAAAAGGTACTTAAGTTTCTTTAGTGTAGCAAATAACAGAGTAGAGGCATGGATAAAAGCCCTCAACTACAAGACTTGTTCTTAGAACTACTCTCCCACAATTTTGAGGCAGAAGGTGCTGCCTTCATTCTCTGCACACTGCCATGAAATGCATTATATTTAATTGTTTTATGTTTATACTTAAATATAAGTTGTTGAGCAACTATTTAAAAATAATTTAAATCAGATGAATGTTAAGACCTGAAGAAATCTGTCTCTTAACATACTTGCTAGTGTAAGGAAGTATATGATGATATTGAGAGTTGGTACCCTATCGTAATAACCTTCCAGTTCATAAGAGCTCTTTCTAGGCTTGCAAAGTACATATTTTGGTAACTCTATTTCATATCTACCTAAGTTCACTAAAACTGACAAATCCAGTTCATTCCTGTCTTGGTCATTATTTATAGCAAATTGTAACTAAGAATAGTTTACAGACTGGATTACCAGAATTAGCTAAGAGCTGTTCATTCTAGCTGTCTGAAGAGAAGAAAATTGAAAAAACTCAGATTTCCCCTTAAGAAACTCAAAGAGAGTGAAGTGACACAACAGATTCATGCGCCTCCCCACTAAGTGCAAAAAACCTCATAGCATAATATAGAAAGGGTGCTTTAATGGAAAGAATACCAATAGTGAAGCTTATAATAAATTATGAAGTACCAGAGGGCAATACACAGATTTCACAAAAGGAGAATTACTGCTCATCCTTTCCTGTTACACCTGTAAAAAGAACAAACAGGGCTATGAAGTTCTTCTAAAACCTTTTTGGACACAGAAGGTAAAAGTGGACTTAAATCAGGAGAAATACAAAATCATTTAAGGGAATAACATCAACTGCTTTAAAATTCTGACCTCAATTTTAAACAGGAATTACTTTCAAGTGACTGTTTTTCTCTGAGGTGTTGCACCATGAGAGCAAGATGGAAGAAGTCATGCTTGTAGCATTACGTAGAGACATAGAAGACCTCATTTTGATTTCTCTTTATGGCAGCATCAATAACAGCAAATTTTAATCCCTAAACTTCTGCTTCCCATATCTTTAACTGGGAATAAGAACTCTCACCTTCCTGAAAGTAGATATGAAAATAGCATGACAGCACAGTGATAAATACATAAATTCAGAAGAAAATACATATTATAACAATCATTGAAGCACACAGAATTTTGGTACCGGACTGAAATTCATCCAGGACCCTTCACTATTAGCTACATAAAATAAAAAGTTGTCTCAGTATATGGCCCAAGAAGTCCCTAGGTATGCTCTGCACTATTTGTCTTATATCAATTATCATAGATGGAGGTGAACTAAATAGAATAATTGTACAGCAGACAAATACTCAAATGTCAATTAATCCCTTGAAAAATGCTACAGGAGTTTTCCACTACCATAACATGAGACTGCAGTGTTCTTGGGACAAGGCTAACCAAAGTGAAAACACTAGTAAATAAAATAAACCTTTTACTTGCCAAACCAAGAAAATAAAGTTATTCTCATGAATTATGGTGACCCTATGTCAGAAGAGAAATTAAAAATTTTTAGTAGCATTTAAAATTGTGTGCAACCATTTTGCTTTCCTCTGCAGAAGTTAAGTGGAAAGGTAGGCCCCAGCATTACTGCTGCAGCACACTGGCTATTACTCACATAGAAAGATGGCAAGCAGCACCTTAAAAAGCCCAGAAAATTAGTAGCAAATACATAGAAGGTAAAAATGTATCCTCTATGGTCTAAGTAATCCAAAATCCAATAATGGATTAGAAAGGCCAAATGTACAGCTGGGCTCGCTCACTATGCCAGTTCCTATTGGCAAAGGTCTGACTGGCATTTTGAGAGCAGAAAAAAATAAACATTTTAGTTCTGATCTGCAGTTGGCTTATAGAACTGAAAAAAACTTAAAAAAAATTTAAAAATAATTTTCTCTCTATTAAATCACTTGAATTAAATCTGTCCACAAGTACAGTTCTTGCAACACAAGAGTCTCAGTAATTTTTGTCTCTGGGAATGAAAACATGGATGATTTGCTCAGCTGTGGGCTTGCATCACTGGGACCCAACTTTGAGATGAAAAGAATCTTTTTTAAATTAACACAGGCAAGAATGCAAAGAGGCCCGGGTAGCTCAGCTGAAACTGAAGCTTGGATCTGTGGATAGGCAATATTTATAATATATTATATTGTGGAATTAACCTCCCTGAGGTTCTCCTCCTGCGTCTCTATTCCCAGTGTCTTTCCCACTGTACAGTCACTTGTGTCAGTGAGGTATATGTCTGTGTTTAAATGTTTTTTCTGGATCAGGGGAGTAACTTTTTGCCTTGTTTTTATTTTCCAGAGACCACTTCTTTTCTAGTAATTTGACTTGTATTTTTTTCATACTTGCTATGTTAAAACAGAATGGCTGGTAGTTTATAAATTATTATTAAAGTTGTATCTGTAGTCTGACAAACTAATATCAGCTCTTTATTAAAAGGATTTAGTTTAATTCAGAATAAATTTCATTCCTTCACCGTTCAAAATTCTCCAAGCATATAATTTGTAACACCTGGATTTTCATTGAATTAAACCACAGGTAGGCTACATAAGAAATGCAAATCGCTTTTACCATACATGACATTATTTTTTTTAATAAGTTAAGCTTCTCTCACCTCATTACTTAATCACCCTGACTTAACCGCATTCATCAGGAGAGTAGCATTTAAGGTACTGCTGTGACTCCATCAAGAGCACATTCACAGTACAGAAACAGCCCTCCAGTTGGCATTAACAGGATTTTGGACAAAGTGCAGCAGAGTCATGAGATGCCCTCTGCTGAGGAGGACAGAGCCATGACAGAGGTGAGAGACACCAATATTTCATCCATGCCACCTGAGGTACACGCAGTGCTGGGCTGCCAGGGGGGCTCAGGAGCAGCCGGGGCAAACGTGATGCTGGGGACACTTTTGCAGTCTCTGCTTTGCTCCTCTGCACCATCTCCCTGCTGCCTCCCTCCGACAGGCACCATGTGCATATTCAGGAGAAAGAGAAAGGCAGAGACAGCATGAGGTGGAGAGAGAGATGAGTGGCAGGTCTAGCGCGTGCCTCTACAGAGAGGGCTCTGCCCAGCTGGCTTATTTTCTGCTAAGGCTACAGCAGGAAGGGTGTATAGCAATCTACATTATTTTTTAATTATATTTATTTATTTATTGGTGTGGGCTATCATTCCTACAGGTTTTCTCCTCAGCCTGTTTTGCTCCAGCTGTCCAGCTCCTGAGATATTAAGGTACTAGTTTTAACAACCCACACATGACATTTACATACTCTTTTTAAGATGTTAAAGTATTAAAAGTCTCTGTCCTGTAATTTTTAAGCAAAATACTGGTATTGGCTTACATATAGAGATAAAATACACTATTATGTTGTGCTAAGTGCCTGACATTTTTTCTATGGGGTAAATTAGAACCCAAATTTAATCCAAAGATCTTTCTACAACACTTTGCCCAGATGCTAGAGGCAGAATTCATTTTCCTGACCATAGGTACCTAGCACCATTTGAGGTGCTCCAGTGATACTGAAAAAGGACTGGCAGCTTGATGCAGAACTCACTAGAAATCCTTACCTTGCTGATATGGCTGCTGGAGGCCAGGCAAAATAAGCCATTGCACCTGCAGTGACATTAAACATTTATGACTAGGCAACCATATCCTGCTCAGTGTATATCTCCTTTGGGTATTGGAGACATCCACATGGGGTTTGCAGTTATGAAACGTGACGTGTAAGTAATCCATGTCTCACTGGAGATGGCGAAAGGCTTATATAGGGGTAACCAACTTAAAATCTCTGTTAACTCTAATAGGAGCCGAGACAACTTATGCATAAGCAAACATGCACAGACTTCTTAATTGAGGTATTTGAATTGCCATCTGCATCCCATCCTCAATGGCTTGTGTTGTTCAAGGGCAATGGTAGCATTCCTAGAGGTCTTACCTTGGGTTACTGAGTGTTGCAGCTGTAGCCTGTACAGCTTTGTATCCTGTCCACTGGACTGTCCTCAGTATCTTCCTCAGCCACTTTAATGCCCTGACAGTTAGCTGCACTTTAGATGAAACTAAGAGCTTCACTTTTATCTAACCTACCTTTTTTTTCCCACCACTGCTACAGAACAGATTCTTTCCCAGCTGGTATTTACCTGTATAATCACATCCTCTACTGTAAGATCAATCCTATGCAGCCCAGCTTTTCACTGTTTATCCCCTTTGTAGTTCTAATATCATCCTTTCTGGCATCACTTTTGCCTGTTCACCTTTCTTTATCCAACTCAAAGATCGCAAATGTTGCATGTGCTTTCAGGCTGCTGGTTTGTCTTTCGCTGCAGCATAACCTTTTGCCTCTAGGCCTAGTTCTTTTGAATTAAGGGCACTGCTTCAATCCCCCAGTCCACACTGTGCACACTGCTGTCATTTGCAAAGCCCAGCCAAATGATATAATCCATTGCTGGTATTACCTTCTCTCCTTTCCAGTCTTGCCTTCTTATCCAAAAAAATGCTAAATTAATCTGGAGCACACATAACAAATATATGCTGACTCAAAGTTCTTTTTTACCTTGGGTCATTTTTCTTCTATTTCATGTTGTCTGTCTTACCCACAGTGTCAGAGCCCTCCCCATACCTCATCACCTTCAGTCTGAAGGGAGGGGTGTGGGGCGTCTTAATTTTCTTGGCAAATTCTAATTTCTCTGAAGGGTTAATTCTGTTTCCTAGTGTGAGTCTGCACATCTGCCTCTCCTGTTGGCATCCAAACCAAACATAATTATTTAACCACAACACAGTCCTAATGACAGAGCTGTTAAAAATAATTGTTAAAAATCCACCACCAGAAGCGTAGCTACTCTCAGACTTCTTGCTTTCATGCTGCAACCCACTGGCTGCAGATTCAGAGTGATGTGTGAGTAATCTTCTCCATATTTTACAAACGTCAAAGCTAGTAGAGCTTTTACCCACACCAGTCTTTCTCTCAGGGTGTTGTTTTCATCACCATAAAACTGACTACCTATTATTTCTTATTGAGCAATTTTAGAAAGGCATTTCACTGCAGGAGCATGACTCATTTCCATCTAAAATAATTTATCCTGAACATATCTCAAGGTATTATGTTGGAAAAAAATTCCAGGCTGTTGATTCCACAGAGTACAGACAGAACTGCTTAAAAGCTTTACTGTGGCACGGTCACACACCCTGTGAAATAAAGCACAGGTATCATCCTGTTTACATTTCTTTAGAGCTGCTACAGTTGTAAGAGTTGAACTTTACCTACCAGTGATTGTGGCTGTTAATAGCAGCGTTAAACCATCTAACCATTTAACAACGGTGTTCTGCTTAGCCTCCGCAAGGTCGCTTACCGCTCTCCCATGACTACACATCAAACTCCTAATTTTGGTCCTCTGATGAGGAGGTAGTAGATGACGTGTCATTCCATTGCATCCCGCATTTAGTATGCAAGCCCGGGTCCCCAGACAGCCATCTGTTTGCAAAAAGCATCTCAATGTTGAGGCATCATGTTGCCAGTTTGTGCAGCGAGTACAGGAGGTAATAATTTGCCACGAGACAATCTGCAATGAAGCCTCATTAAAATATGCTTCTCACATTTATTACACAACACAGTGACAGAGACTAAAAATCACATTCTAACTCCTCTGGATATTTTACTCAATCTATGGCAGGGGATGAAGACCTAAGTAACAATATTAGTGTTAATGAAGCAATTCACTGTCAGTAATATCAGTTATGGAATCACAGAATCACAGAATGATATGGGGTTGGAAGGGGCCTCCTCAAGGTCAAGAATTTCCTCTTCATGCTTAGATGGAACTTCTTGTGTACAAGTTTGTGTCCTTTTCCTCTTGTCTTCTCATGGTGCACCACTGAGAAAAGACTGGCCTCTTCCTCTTGACACCTATCCTTTAAGTATTTATAGGCATTGATCAGATCCCTCCTCAGTCTTCTCTTCTCCAGACTAAAAAGACCCAAGTCCCTCAGCCTTTCCTCATAAGAGAAATTCTCAAGGCCCCTAATCATCTTTATATCTCTCTGCTGTACGCTTTCCAGCAGTTCCCTGTCCTTCTTGAACTGGGGAGCCCAGAACTGGACACACTACTCCAGATGAGGCTTCGCCAGGGCAGAGTAGAGGGGTTCCTTTCCTTCTTCCTCTGTAATTTACAGAACATTTAATATTTTTGTAGAGTTTAATCCAAAATGAACTAGAAATATCAGTAAGCAGTTTAAAAAATCGGACTGTTGTGAAGATGCCCAGATGATACCCACTACTCTAGGTGGATACATGCATGAGTCCATCTAATACTTCACTGAGATTTATCTGGTGTTTGACTGTTTTCTGTCTGTTTGTCTGTTTTTTCACTGTCATGAGAATCTTCTTAAATTAGCAGATTGCTCAGTATTAACTGTTTTACTAGTGTAAAGTATCAGCCATAGTGCTAGTATGAAGTGGTCCAACCATTTTCCCAATATGGGATAAATCACCATCCTTTTTAGTGTAAACATTTCAGAAGCCAGCATAGAAATGAGGACACCCCAGTGCTATTAATCAATACATGAATTTAAATATTTTAGCGTCACTCACGCACTGAGAATTTAAAAAAAAAAAAAAATCTCAAAAACCAATTTATTAAAACCTTCTGTTGAAAACATGATGGTAGAACCATCACTGGCTTTTCTGCCACTGGCATCACTTGGAAGGATGATGGCTGTCCAGTCATCCAGATGCATCCAAGGTATCTGCATCACTCAATTCTCAGTTTCATAAAGTGCAGCACTTCCCTTATACTGTCCCCATAAGATGATTCCTGTTACTTTCTAACAGCTCATGCCTTTCCAGTTTTCTTCTGGGGGAAAACTGCATAGAAACAACAGCTTTCCCAATTAACTTGACGTTCATAGAAAGTTGTGCAGCTGCAGTGTCTTCTAATAGATTCTTAGCAAGAAATGAGGCCATGATAAACACACATTATCCAGCTCTTGGCCCAACAGCCTTTTCTTCCCATTCATCTTTACTTTCATATTTTTCTTGATGAGAAAATGGGCTCTCTTTCCAGCTGAGACACATGACATGCTAACAGCTTCCTAAGAGTTGGTGTGTGCTTGAAATATTAAAAGATCTGTGGTCCTTCTCTAAACTTTTAAGAAGTCAGTTTTTAAGAAAGATTACTCTCTACTTCCTATGTCAAAGCAGCATCTTAGACCTTCAGGCATCTGCAGGAAACACTGCTTTTCACCAATTGCACATGCTGTATGGACCATTCAGTTTAAAGTCCTACTCAGGACTCAAGTTTGATTTCAGTCCTCAACAGAAGAGTTTAAAGCATGCCTTTCTTCCCTGAGGTGAACTATATATATGCCTAAATATACACACATGCAAGCTCACTTCTTCACTTTTCCATAGCATGTGCATAGCTGACAGTTTTAGAGCATATGCACATGCAATTCTTTCCTCCAATCTTAGTAATATTCAGTACTGAACACTTTCAATGATGCAAGGACAAGGGCAAGGGCTGATATAACTAATTTCTTCCTTTTCTTTCATTTTCCCCCTCAAAACAACCTAGGAAGCAAAAAAGGTATCCTATCTCTTCAAAAGCTGAAATATTTATGGCTAATTCTTTAATATATTTTTTTAATCAACTGCTGTATAATTAACTGGATGCAGACACCACACAAACCACATATTCCTCACCATGAAAGAAAATTATGTGTAGCATACTACAGAGTTGTTCAATAAACATTTTTCAGAAAATACCTTTAGTTCAAATCAGTTGAAGTAGTCTTGAAGGAGACCTCCTGAATCTTAGCACTTAAGCTACTGAATACACCCTGTCATATAATCCCCACTATAAATTTATTACTGAATTTCACCTAAAAATGGGTTCATTTTTTAGGCCTCTTCTCACTGCTCCAGAACACCTCCAGTGGTCAAATTTAGGAAAAGCCTTTGGATTTTTAGCCACAATTTATTTGTTGCCACCTTATTCTTACCTGTTTCTCTATATCTGTTCACCTTACTCTCACTTTGCACCATGTCCCTTGGAGGTATTTATAAACATCATAGAATCATAGAATGGTCCAGGCCTGAAGGGACCTCTGGGGTCATCTAGTCCAATGTCCTGGCAGTCAGCAGGGACATCCCCAACTAGACCAGGCTGCCCAGGGTCTCATCGAGCCTCACCTTGAATACCTCCAGGGAAGGGGCCTCAACCACCTCCCTGGGCAATCTGTTCCAGTGTTCAACCACCCTCGTAGTAAAGAACCTATTCCTAATATCCAGTCTAAATCTGCTCTTCTCCACCTTGAAGCCATTGACCCTCGTCCTGTCACTGCAGGCCTTTGGAAACAGACCCTCCCCAGCCTTCCTGTAGGCCCCTTTCAGGTACTGAAAGGCTGCTATTAGGTCTCCTTGGAGCCTCCTTTTCCCCAGGCTGAACAACCCCAGCTCCCTCAGCCTGTCCTTGTAGCAAAGGTGCTCCAACCCCCTGATCATCTTTGTGGCCCTCCTCTGAACCCTCTCCATCAGTCCATGTCCTTCCTATAATGAGAGCTCCAGACCTGCACACAGTACTCCAGGTGAGGTCCAACCAGAGTAAAGTGGCAGAATCACCTCTCTGGATCTGCTGGCAACACATCTTTTGATGCAGCCCAGGATGTGATTGGCCTTCTGGGCTGCAAGTGCACACTGCAGAAGGGACTCATTTTCCCAGGGATTACAGATAGATGGAGCATGAATACTTACTGTCTAAGAGGCCACATTTCCTTTAATGTACTCACATAATTCATAGACAGACATGAAATGGTTTGCTATTGATTTACAAAAGATGACTGACAATCTTAAAAGATTTGTGTTAAAAAAAAATATATCCGAGCATATAATGCTCTTTTTTGATGACTTTTTTTGTTAAATCCTGGGTGCTTTCTCTTGGTCTGTAAACATCCTCTGCTCCACCTCCATGACTAATAAAGATCTGGCCTAATATGGCTATCTTAAGCCTTTCTAAAGTACTCAAACCAATAGATAAACACTTCCAAGGAAAAGAAAGCACATCCTTAACAGAAACTTTTGCTCTTCTCCTTTTGTCAGTTACAGGAAGGTCTGTATACAGAAATATCATCTGGTTTCCAGTACAGGCAATCTGTTGGTTGACATTTTTTAGGGATTATTGGTGGACCTGGCTAGTTATAGGTGGGAAAATTTATGAGAATGGAATTTCAGCAGGCCAGGAAGTCTGTCAGTCCAGTTTCCCTAGGATCCATGTAAACAGATGAGGCACCTAAAGCAACAGCAAGACCCTACATCTCTCTCCCCAACAATGAACAGAGATGGCAGAGGAGCCCTCAGGAGGCAGTGAACTTTGTTGCTGTCTGATCGATCAAAGGGATGAGGCATTGATAGACAGGCCTTAATGCCAAGAATTTTGCACATGCTGTGATTGTTACAATGCAACCCCAGTTACAGAAGGGTGAGTGCTCAGTGTCATACTCCTTTGCTGGGAAATGCATTAGGGAATGGTATTGGGCAAGAGCATCCAAGTCTGATAATCTCTGCAGAGGAGAGCGAGGCCCTGCAGAAGAGAGGTTGAAAAAGGAATTCAAAACTCGAACAGTGGAGAGCTGTGCTTTGGTGGTGGTGCTAAGGAGCAGGCTTGTCAGCAGCATAGCTGTGGCTGAACGAGGGTGGTTATGGGAGCAAGGAGGAAGAGGCAGTGTGGAGCAAGGGGTTAACACCAGCAACAATCAGCAGCACAAGAGCAGTTCTGAGATCAGAGTTGTCCACCTCTTCAGACTTCTCTTTTACCTCTAATATAAATATTTGTTAAGCCAATTTCTAAGACTTGTAAGCAAGGAAAACTACCTCATTTAGTATCAAAAAGTTAGCTTACTGTTCCTTTTCCCCTTTTTCTGGGAGGAATAAAGCACTATGTTAGCAGTGACCCCTTTAAATCCAAACCTGTCCCATTATGCTTCCAGTCAGGTGCCAACAGAAGAACTGTACACAGCATAACGAACCATGGCTTTTGTGACTAAACCTGTAATCTTCAAACTTCCTCTTCAAGTCAGCCTGAACAATAGTCCTCCCTAGAAACTCTCTAATTTTAAACATACTCACTTGTCAAATCAGCAGTGATTTTTCATTAAAAGTATTGCTGTGTGATGACCAATTTTCCTATCATTTTATTCCAAACCATCTCAAGAAACAGCCTAGGAAACAAATTAGTGGCAACAATAGGAATATTAAGGCCACCTTCATACCAACATCCAGCATGGGTACCTGTATATTGTCCAAAATGAGGTTCACTTTTTAACACCAGGAGTTCTTGAATTATCTGTTCAAAAAGTACAGATCCAGCACAACACTGCTAGAAATATTAGTCACTGCAATTATAGCCCATTTTGTATGCAGAGATGTCAAGTAGAAGCTGAATTTTTCCTACTTACTGCAGTGATGAATGATTAATTCTCATCCAATTACTCCTTGCAGCATATGGTTTTGGTTTCCAAGGATCAGAAATCACTCTGATGCTCGGCTTATACACTGTACCTTCATCACTGTTACTAAGCAAACTGTAAAGATGGACAAATTCTCTCGCGGACCTCGTATAGCTTACAAAAAATCTATTATTTTTCCCCCTTCAGCTTTTATTTGTGCACTTTACCCCCTCCTCCTTTAGTTACTCCATTTCAGTCTTGCATCAGAGTTGTCTACAAGCATCATCTGGTCTGAAATTGCCTTGGAAAACAGCCTCCCAGCCCTGAACAGCTTGCACCTGGGCATTCTCTAATTTTTTTTTCTCGACTTCGCTAGCAATTATGTTTTGAATTGCAGCAGCTGGCACAGAAAAGAGTCACCAGAAGCAAAAGATTAACAGCTTATATATAAGAGCGTAGCTTGAGCAATATGTGTACTCAGAATGTTACTGTGTTTTACTCTCATAGAATACAGGTTCTGTCTCAGTCCACTTAAGCAGGTACTTTATGTAGATTCTCTTGAGGCTGTTTTGTGGTGCCAGGCTTAGCTGAGCAAGTGCTGCTAGAATAGTTTGGGTTGGGAGGAACTGTTAAAGGTCATCTAGTCCAACCCTGCAATAATCAGGGATCCCATCAACTAGATCAGTTTGCTCAGGGCCCAGACTGGCCTTTAATGTTTCAGGGGATGGAGCATCTGCCACCTCTCTGGGCAACCTGTGCCGGTGTTTCACCACCCTCATTGTAAAAGAAATTTCTTTCCTTACATCTAGCCTAAATCTTCCCTCTTCCAGTTTAAAGACATTACCCCTTGTCCTGTTGCAGCAGGCCCTGCTAAAAGGTTTGTCCCTGTCTCTCCTGTATGCCCCTTTAAGTACTGGAAGGCTGCAATAACATCTCCCTGAAGCCTTCACTTCTCCATGCTGAACAACCCCAATTCTCTCAGGCTGTCCTCACAGGAGATGTGCTATATAGTGAGTTTCTTTTCTACTACCTTCTACATTGATACTGTGTCTAATATTTCCAGAAACCCCAATGCCTCCTTGCCTTCACAAACTATTTCAGGATCATCTGAAATACCCCCAGTCTGTCCTGGGAAAGATGCTTCAAGAACCAACACTGTTGTCTCTAGGATAACAACCTTTAGACTGTCCCATGCTCTCTGACTTCAACCTCCATTATGAATTATTTTTTAGGCAAAAGGTTTTGTGTACTCCGGAAGTCACCCAGACCGCTTGCCTTGGCCTCCTGCAGGAACCTAGTACTTTGTGGGATGCAGGGTGGGTAGCCCAGTACTCCAGAGGGTTGGGCACCACCTTCATCTTGTTATCTTTAAAGCAGCAAAGAGTTCATGGGAGTACAGAGATGTGAGTGCAAGTACTCCCAAGCTTTCTTGGATCACCTGCCACAAAGCTTGGATTTGAGGAACCACTGTAATGCAAGGTGAGATTCAGAACTTCCAAAGTCGGTTCTATTTTGGAATTTCCCTTTTGAGGAGCAGGTAGATGGGGAGAAGCTGACAAGAAGTGGCCTAGCCAGTCACAAAGGTCTTGCAGACACTGCCTGGGATCTCCATCTGGGAACCCCTATAACTGGCGGGGCATGCTGAACTGCCCACTGGAGAAGTCTTCCGGGGTAGGCAGCTCCCAGCATGGCCAGAACAGCAGGGGGAAAGAGGTTATTTGGAGCATGGACTGCATCCCCATTTAATAGTAATCTGGGAAAATTAAAATGTTTGGGTGTCTCCAAACTCAACCTCCTACTAGAAAAAAAAAAAACACTCTGGAAAAAGAGTAACTAGTAACTAAGTTCTTTAATAGCAAAGTTAAAATTCTAAATTCTGAAAGGAAGCATGTCTGACGTTTAAAAAACTAACAAACTATTGTAACCCCACAACCTAGTTTCTCTGATAGTATGAAGGCCAGTGCTGTGTAACAACATAATAAGTTATAACAGGAACTTCATTTGTTTCCACAGAAACAAATATGCAATATATATTCATTTCGTATTTTTTTTTATATAGTACATATCATATTCAGCTAGGGGAAACTTTTCCTCACATCTTCTTTCCCTTCAATTTATTGTGCTGATTTACAAGGACCCTGGTCTGGGTATTGGTTGCTGTCAGAAGCTAGAAATAAGTCATCATAATTTAGAAAACCACTTAAGCCTGTTTGCATTCAAGACTTCACAGAATACAGAACATCAGGGACTGGAAGCGACCTTGAAAGATCATCTAGTCCAATCCCCCTGTCGGAGGATGAACACCTAGATCAGTCACACAGGAATGCGCCCAGGCAGGTCTAGACTTCACTCTCTTTCTGCAACAAGACAGAAATTAGAAGGTAAAAAGTAATTTGCAGTGACCTTAGCCCCTCCTCAGGACCCCAAGGTTTGAATTTTGTGTTATTTCAGTGAAAATCAAAGGAAACTCACATTCATGTCATGGATATTGAACATCCATTGGGTTATTGACCTCCATAATGGCATTTCAGAAAACTATGATATTAGGTACTGATTTCAGCTGATGAAAATCAAGTTATCTTAATAATTACAAAAGAACAGACTACATTTTCAGAACACTATTTTTTTATTTGGGTATTTCCAAAACTTTGAAATGTATTTTAAGAATACGTTTAAGAATTTGAAATGTATGTTAGGAAAACATAGAAGTCTACTAATAGAAAATTATAAAGTATTGAAAGTACCTTAGGGTTTTCCTGGAATTAATCAATTGAAAATTGGTTGATTACATTAGTTGTCTGGTAATGACTTTTGCATGAATCTTTGTGCCTTATCAAATTGATTTTGATATCTTTTCTACAGTGGTTGTGTGGCAACTATACAACGTGGTACAATTGGATAGACTGTAGTTAAGGAGGGCCTTGCACCAAGGCCCTTACACAGGGATGAAAACTTATACATTCTTCATATGTCTGCTCTTAGACCATGCAAGTAGAGTGTAAATGAAATGGCATTACAAAAGCACCTTGTGATCACTTCAACAGACTAAGATTGGGTGAACTGAGACTGTCATATTCCCTCCTTCTCCACAAATATTATTTATATTATGTGAGAAAACATTGAGCCATTCCAGATGTTCTGAAGTCTGAGAGCAAATCCTATAAGATATGACTGCTTCTTTATTTGTTTACCTTTCATGCATAAATGGTTTTAAATTAGCTATTTTATCATTATGTTTATTTACTGTTAACTATTATTTATGATAAATCACTTTTGTCTGATTAAAAGCTGGATTTCTCAAGTGTTTGCTTGGAGATACTGAAGTTTAATCAGCAAGTAACATTTCTAGCAATAGTTTATGATTTTTCTGTCAATGAAAAATAAATTTCAGTGCTGTTATGGCAGTGCTTTCAACACTCCTTTTTCCTTGGTGCTAAACATAGCCATTTGACTGAAGCAAAGAAATTACACATTACTTGAAACTGCAGTAACTTCTTCATGGCATTGTTAGCATCCATTAAAATCTCCTTTAAGGAAGTAGACCTGAGTTACTAAAGCCTCCTCTGCAGCTGTGTGTGCAGTTAGGTGGACAACTGGGCTAGGGAAGGCTTTATCCCCTTGTCCCTAGGACTGGGAATGCCAACCAGCTCCCCAAAATTGGTAACAGGAGAGAGGCAGCAGAAAGGGGACAACTTTAGTTGAGAACTGATTTTAAACATGGCTAGGGAGAAAGAACATGCTCTAAAACTAGAGTTCTGCATTTACTACATCAAATTGTTGAGCAGAGCTTAATACTATACCCAGTTTCTGTCTCCCAAAAACGGAAATTTTTAATATATTTCTTTCTGTATCCTAATGTAATGATGCATTCTCTTTTTGTGCAACTGCTAAAGAGGTAACAGTATAGAGGGCTGCATGGACTGCACAATTCCTTTCCTGTAGCTCTCTGCCTAGTTTCTTCTTTTGGAGACTCACACACAGCGTGCAAATGTACAAAATTCAGACACTTGCTATGAAACCTGACATCCTGAGTATCAGTCAGTTAGTGGAGCTACCACCATAATTAAAATTTATCTGTGAGTCGCTGTATGTGTCAGCCAAATGTTAGGAACTGGATACAGCCTCCCTGGATAGAAGTACTGCTCAGAAGTTATGTGCTCTTTTTGACCAAAGCCTAATCATCACAACATCACAGTCACTAGAGTGACATGCCAAAAGCACAGCTGTATTTTCGAGATCTATAGAAGTTTTAGCAAGCAAGTACAAAGATTTTTGCAGCTATGTCACCAATATTCCCCAATGGTTTAGAGATTGCCAGAAGACTTCTAAAACTCCATGATTGCTTGGAAAGTTCCAACACCTCAGTCACCATGCTCAATTCAGTCAGAGATTTGACTTGTGAATGTCTTTTTTTTTTTTCTTTTTTTTTTTTTTTTTTTTGTAAGCATGAACAAATATTAGAATCACAGAATATCAGGGATTGGAAGGGACCCTGAAAGATCATCTAGTCCAATCCCCCTGCTGGAGCAGGAACACCTAGATCAGGTCACATAGGAATGCGTCCAGGTGGGTTTTGAATGTCTTCAGAGAAGACTCCACAACCTCTCTGGGCAGCCTGTTCCAGTGTTCTGTCACCCTCACCATGAAGAAGTTTGTCCTCATATTTAAGTGGAACCTCTTCTGTTCCAGCTTGTATCCATTGCCCCTTGTCTTATCGTTCGATGTCACTGAGAAGAGGCTGGCCTGACCCATAGAGGTCTAGATCTTTTAATTTATGAAGCTCATATTCCCAAGAAGTAAGTCCATTATTTAATTATTACTTGTGATAAAAGCGCAGGGTGAAGTAATGACAAACAGCATCACTGCAGTGTTCTTTGAATACTAGTTCTAAGAAGTGATGAAATTCACTTTTTTGTGGCGTATTTGAAAACAGACCTCTTGGAGCCTAACTGTCAGTGTCCATTTGGGTCTCAAATTTACAGGAAAACGTACTCTGTAAATTAAACTTTATTTTATGAGCTTATTAGGAAAGAAAACAAAGAAACAAACATGACAACCCAGGGCTCAACCCTTTTTGTACATTCTAGCCCAACAAATGAATTCACTAATTCATTGCTTAATTCATGAGGTTTCTAACTCCCAAGTTCTCTAATTTGTAGCTTGCAACTCACAACTTGTAACTTGTGCACCTATGAGCAAGTTACTTGGCTGATGGTTAGAGTGCTCGTCCTTTGTCCCCCGTCACAGCACAGGCACGCCATGTATCACACCAGGAAACACAAAAGACTTGGAGTCCAGCTGCAGTTGGATCTGCTTCAAAAACTTTTTGGGTAAGTTGATGTACTTATACCTTCAATTTTGGAAGCTTGATCTATACCATTTCCATGAGTTAGCGGATTATGAAGGAACTACCAGCCAACTAATAGGCCAGGATTCTGGCTGCAGGAGACAACCAGCTGCAGGTGACAGTGGCTGCATAGTGACCTTCAGCCCTTTCTGACCATGTATCAAGCATTAGCAAGAGCTCTGGTGTTAGCCAAAATCCAAGCAAGAGTTGAATGATTTAGTCACACCTAATCCATTTTCCCCTTGCAGATAAAAGCCTTTGGTAGCTAAGTAACTTATTTGGTTAAAATTCTATTTAAATCCCAGACATCTAAGATATCCTCTTTTCTCTTTCTCATACTCTCTTGATTTGGCAAACTGTATACAGAATTGAGATGTTTGAAAATATGGTCTTATGTATCTGTTATTGTCTGAGAAGAGATTTAGGTGCTATTTGTAGACAGAACATTCTGCAGAATACATTAGCTATCTTACTTAGTGAGAGCTGCAGAACACAAAAGGGACTATTTTCTTCTAGTGAGCTCAGGGGAATTTCAAAACTGCCACTCTAGCCTCTATGTATTTTATTATATTTACTCTTGGTTTAGATATACCTAATGAATTTACAATATAAATGGGAAAAAGTCCAAATGTTTTCAGCAAACTGATATGGTAGAATTTTTACCATATAGCTATTAGACCTGATCCTAAAAATCTTCATTCAACTAGTACTTACAAATAAGAAATTTCACCACATTCACAGGAATGAAAAATATAGGAATAAAATTTGCAATACTCTATACCCCCTCCTTGAAACACTTCACAATTAAATGCAATTTAGTTCATTAGCTGAAGACAAAGTCAGAGTTTAAAGTCAAGAATAATATACTAGTGAAAAAAAGAAAAAAAAAAGTCTAAACATGTTCTGTCCCAATTCTGTCTCCCACTGAACAGACACATGCCTTAGGCTTACATGCCTTATGACTGCTCACATACTTGCTAGAGCTTGGCTTTCGTCCTGTATACAAAATAATTCAACATCAGCCTCAGGTTTTTCTTTTGAGGCTGTCCCTGTAGCTTTCTGTAAGCCCCCATGACTTTATTTCTCTTGTTCTTGCTGCTTTCAGGGCTGCTCCTGGCTCACTTTCATTGCAGGAGCTGGATGGCTCTCAGCTATGTCACCTCCTGCAGAAAGGACTCCAGCTCAGCCTCTGTCCCCCTCCTCCCTGCATGAGTTTCCTTACATAGCACTTAAGCATATTAAGCTATCTCAGCCTCTGTCTTAATTGCTTTCTGCCTTTATTCATATCCTTGTAAAAATACAGGGGCTTTTTGCAGAATTTGCCAGATAGTGATGAATTCTTTGCCCCATTCCAGGCCAAAATGATAAAAATTTCTTTTTTATGTACTTCTTTTTTTTCTATTTTAGCCACAATATTATATCATAGGCAGTGTCTTATTTTGCCTCATACAGCATGTACTTCCTTCTTAGTGCCTAAACTTCCTAGGAAAAGAGGAGCACCACTAAAATGGATGATGAATGGAAGTCATTCTTCACACGACGGGGAGCTGTCTTGAGGAAAGCATGCTGAGCTGGAAAGATTCACAAGAGGGCTGAGCAGATCTAACAGGTATTACCAAAAAGAAAAGCCTTCCTCTCCTTCCCTTTCTTTCTTCTCCCTTTCCAGTTCAACTCTCCTGATTTCACATCCAGTCCCTTCCTTGAAACCGTTCTGGTCACCATCTGGATGAACCGATTCAGCTGACTAAATCAGCAAACAACTAACCCAGCAGAAACAACTGAATTATTTTCTGCCAGTTTAAGGAGCTGAATCCACTCATCACAGGATGTGACAAGTGGCAGAGCCAAGCAAGGGAAACACGGCCAAGAGAGGGGAAAATAATAGGACTGCTCCTTTTGGCAGCTGCAGGCTGTCAAATTGCTCCTTGGCCTGAAATTACTTACTCAAGGTAAGCCTGTGGTAGAGGAGAAATCTATGTTTTGGGTCATTCATCATCTCTGGACCACCTTTTGCTATCAGCCATAATGTCAGCTGTTACTTAAAAAGTAAATGGAAGCCCCACTCCAAACACAGTTACTCTCAGTTTTCACTCCTGCGGAAGTTCCTAGTAGCAAAACATAGTGCAATAATTCCACTGAAGTTGGTGCTGAAGAGCCTTTTAGGGTTAGAGTCAGTAGGACACCTGTTTTTCTTTATATAGCAAGGTAGTACTGGGCTGAATAACAAGATCACATTATAGGGCTTAGCTTTATTGGTATCTTGGCAAGAAAACAAATATCTCAACAGAACCACAGCTACCTTTGTATAAATACAGAAAATACCTGTCATATTTTGATGAGCAGTTACTAAAGCAAGACAATAATCATCTGTCACTTAAAGCATCAGCATCACTACATAACCAGCAAATGAAGTCAATAACTGACATTATCTGATCACCCAACTTTTTCTTTAAAGCTAACTTGATCACCTATTAATCACCTGCTGCCTGGCAGTAACTATATGGGGTGTCGCCTGCAGGAGCCGTGGCGACCTGGTTCAGGAACGGCACGTCAGCCAACCCCAGGCCGCTCGGTCCATCAGCTCGCAGACACCAATGTGGTGGACGGCAAATGGCGTTTATTGATAGATAACACGGCATTATATAGTCTGGGTTCACAACATCACTTCCGTCTGCTTACATCCTGAACTAAGTGCTAAACGCTATTGGCTATAGGGAGAGGGGGGGGGGGCTATCTTTCCGTACATCGCGAGATCTTCTGGTCGCCAGACCCTGTACTGCAACAATGGGGGGCTTTTCATCTCAGTGCTTTCTCTAATCCTGCTTGAGTAAAGCAAAAGGGTTATAGTTCTGCAACAATAAGGCTGTGGTAGCAGTACAAATAAAATTCAACCAGAAAAAAATAAGAGCCATTCCTACCACAAGGCTGCCCAGCATACCCTTGCAAGCTAATGGGAGGTCAGGAATTTTGGCAGTCAGACTCTCAAGGAGGCTGCATTTGCCTCCTTGTGTGACTCTCTTTACATATGCCTGGGATGCAAGTGGCTGAGCCTCTTGGCTCATGGCTTTCCCTGCCAGAAATCACACAGCTTTGTGTTGCTGTTGGTTCCAGATACATGTGCAAAATGACCCACGGCAGAGGCAGTACAGGAGAGGGGGGAAGCTGGGAAATGAGAGATTAAACTTCCCACTCCTGTTCTGCCCCAGCCGCTCAGTGGTTTGCAGTATGCCAGCACCCAAGATCCATTTCATTGCATTCAAGGTCCTCCCTAAATAAATAAGAAAATAAGTTGAGGTTTTTGTATAAACAATTCATGTGGGAAATTGCAAAATACTACTTTTTGTAAAGCCCTTGAGATCATTAAATGTGTGTTACATACCTTTCTCATGTAATTTTATCAGACATCTTCAATTACCAGTAAGAATCTTCTGAAAGGCTACACGAGGTAAAGATTTGGGGTTGGACTCTCCTTGAGAAGTTTTATAAAAGTACAGTTTTCTCCCTCATTGAAGTTATTTCAATATATTTTTTTGTTTTCAGTATAAAAAATGTGAGAAGAAAGCAATTATTTCACATTTAAAAAATGCTACATTTTTTACTGTCAAATGAACAGTTATACATTAATTCAATTGTTTTAGTCATTGCTAACTGGCCTCAGCAATTTATAAAATTTAATTGTAGCTCCTTTGTTTTAGAATGTCACTTTTCAATGAGAAAGTTCATAGCAGACATGCTTTTGGAGCTATTACTATTTCATACACCACTGTAGGCTAACCTAATAACTGTAAGTCTTAATTATGCCAACTATGATGAAAACTGATGAGAATTCTCATTATAATTGTTAGGAAAAATGGCAACATTTTGAACCTACTTCATTTTTTGAAACTGAGTAAAAGATCATATGGAAAATGATAGATTATTTTTCATACTGGGAAAAAAACCCCCAACAACAACAAAACCAAAACCAGAAAATTCCAGACCTCAACTTAACCACGGAATTTATTTCTAGCTGAGTACTATGTCTTAGAAGAAATTTGGAGAGAAAAGTTCAAAGTTGGCTGAATATTATAGGTACGTTCCATAAATTGTGAGATAGGACGAAGTGTTGCAGGAACCAATTAATTTACTTGTTACCTTGCTAAAATTGTAATTCAGAAGTTTCTTTATCATTAAGTGTGAGAAATGTGACAACTCAGGTCACACAACAATTGGGTAAATATTAAATGACTGAAGTTTTTTGACCCCCATCCGTTGCTGCTGTGGTAATTGTTACAGCAGTATTCTAACCATAAATTAATGCTCCTTCCTAGTACCTACGTCAACCATTCTTAGTATTTCACTGAACGTTCCATATGGGCACAGAAGCTTCCATGAGCAGATCAATTTACAGGAAAAAGGCTGAGCTTCTAGTTTGTTTCTCAACAACAGCAATCTCAACAATCTGAGCTCAACTAAGTTACCTAAACACACACATTGCACTGTTTGAGACAGCACAATTTTCTGAGCTGGCCTTACAGAGCAGGCTGGTATTACACAGGACCTGAGAGAGCTCCGAGTCCTTCAGGAATGGTATCTGGAGGTCAAGCAGATGGTCATCTCAAACACATCTAGCTAAATGTTGTAGCCTCCATTTACTGAGATTACACTAGCAAATTTAAGGCTAGGTCAGACAGGTCTGCATAAGCAGCAATCATAAAAAGAATGATGGAAACACAGGAAAAGGGGATCAAAATAACTAGAAAAGAAAATACATTGGTTTAGCAATTTCCTGAAGTTTTCTGATTGGAGAGGTTAAGCCCATGAAATTCTCACTGAGGCAATGCAAAAATAATTAACCATCTTTCCTGGCACAGAGGATGACCAGATATAGATCCAGTGATCCTTCAGCTCTTTTAGTCTTCCTGTAACACTTTGTCCTTTAAAGACCTTGCTTATTGATTCACATTCACCAGTTTGCTGCATCTATTTCAATAATCTTTAATTAAAACTGAGGTGATCTCATAAAAGCTGTGGATATTATCATTAAAGGTTGCAACAGTGATTTTGCAAAGCATATTGCTTGCCTTTGATTGCATAGTTCATGAGATTCAAGGAACTGATGGCAATTCATAAAAATTGAGTGACCTTGCCTGCAGACAAGCAATTCTTTATAGAGCCTGCAATAGTTTCGGCTCAAAGATAACTGCTAGAGAGGTTCTCACACCATCCTTGACATGCTCTTTGTTCTCCACCTTTAAATGGATGACAGTGATTCATCTTCTTATTTAGCCAGATGTCTGAAAGCCTTGGAGATACATAATAGTGCCCATGGAGAGAGCCACATTTGACACTTCCAATTCCGGCACTGACAGTGCCCAGCGGGTTCAGAAGAGAGTCGATTTGAAACTCTCTTTATATTTGTTTCCCAAACCTAACACAAATAAAAGATTTCAGGGAGATACTGCTACCCTGGCATCTCTGAGCAGTGCATGATTTCACCAAGAGTGGTCCAGGCTCAAATGCATATCTTGCCAAAGAAAGCAAATGAACTCAAGACGTTCAGTGGGGCTTAGCAGACCCTACATGCCCTGATGCAGATGCACTGGGCAGTATTTAAAAATACATTCACTCATTGTCTGCTTATCTCCTCCAAGAAAACACTCCCCAAGACTTGCTTTCTCCTTGTTACCATAAAATCACCCGTGTTCATCATGAATTCAACTTTCCTACACTCCCCAGAGCACCAGGTTTTGAAAATGTAAACCTCAGCTTTCAAATAATCAAATATCCTTCCAACAGTTCCATCTCGCATCCCAAAGGAGTCAGTACAGGTCCCTCACTGCCTGCAGAGAAGCAGCGTCAGTGCAGAGGGTGACAAGGAGGCATGTTCAAGTCACGCTGCCGTTCTTAGCCAGCACTTTCAAGTTTACTCACATGGCTGGCAACACTACATATGTTAATAGATCACAATCATAGCCCAATTTGATTGAAATCTTCTATATTTTGTCATTCAGGAGAGGCAGTGACCACATAAAGACATGTTTCACTGGATGATTAGGGATTATGGAAATTCAGGAAAGACTTGTCCATAAACTGTAAATGCCAACTCCAAAAATTTGTAGGGGCAAGGTAAGAACTGATAGCTTGTATAAACCATTGCTATTTCATTTTTGATTTATGTGTTGTTAAATCATTAAGTGGTTTTAACTGAGACCATGTTTGACAGAGATTATATCTATGCACTTTTTAAACATCCATTAGTCCAAAATAGAAATGTAATTACTTTACAGATATCTAGATTTTACTGAGCTATCTACTCTGCTATTAAACAAGAGATTCAAGACTTCTTTGGGATCCATTTGAAGCCAGGTCTCATCGAGAATTTGAGAGACAAGTTAGAAGACTCTTATGGTATATTTTGAGCTAAATTCTGAAGTCAGAATTTAAATGAGTCCAATGGAGAATATAAGCAATATTCACCAATAATCTGTGAAAACACTTCTAAATTTTTCTTCAGATGGGGAGGGACTACATTGAAATTAGTTTATTAGTTGAAATCAAATGTAATAGTAGGCAATTCAAATTACTAGGAATCAGTTTTCAATAACCTCAAGTAAACTTACTTACAGAATTAATTCTGTGTAAGATTAAACTAAAGAATCCATAAGGCAACAGAATTAAAAAGGGATTTTTCTATATCCTTGTCGTCTTCTCTTTTATGTTGCTGGTAACTTGGTTTGTTTTAGCCTGAGGCTTTGTTTATTGATTGTGCCCAACAGAAGGACAAACGTGAAAAAAATAAGGAGACAAACTAAACTCTGTCTGCAGATGAAGGTCAAATTCACATCATCTGATCTCAGGAACACAAATTTCCTGTTATCTCTAAAATGATATAGCACAGACACAGGCTGAAATACTTGAAATCTGTGAATTGATACAGGACAGGAAATCTTCAAGCAACCTCTTGTGCTTATAAGAGGAAACTGGTGAGGGGTCTGAAGAACAAACCTTATGAGGAATGGCTGAGGGAACTGGGATTGTTTAGAAGAAAAGGAGGCTGAGGGAAGACCATATCACTCTCTATAGCTACCTGAAAGGAGGGTGTAGTGAGGAGAGGGTTGGTCTCTTTTCCCAAGTAGCCAGTGATAGGGGAGTAACAAATAACAAGAGGAAATGGCGACAAGTCTCTGGTTATGGTATGGAGTTTTCTCCTGGGATACATCCTCAGGCTGACAATATATATACTATTTATTTGGGCGAAAAGCGAGGGTTATGTTGGCAAAGTCTCTTTTTTCAGTGACACCCGTGTTTGGTCTAGATGTTTTCTTATTGAAGTTTTTGGAGGTTTTACAACTGGTATTAGTCTGATTTTGCATTGCTTTTATATCAGTAGTAAAGCTTCACCAGATTTCAGTATAGGCCAAAGATGAGTTGCTTTGTAAATCCTATTTGGCTATAAGCATTAATGATGAAACAGTCTGCAGTGAACCATATAGATGGAAGCTAATGTATGGTTTTTGTTCTAGTGTCCAGCTGAAGTAGGTAGCACAGGACAATTCCTGGCAACATCTTCAGCTCATTTCAGGGAGAGAGAGGTGCCAGTCTGGCAGTTCACACTGAAGCATCCTCAGCACTACCAGTCCCTTGTGGTCGCAGGGTTTGGGGCTGGGCATGTCTTTAATTCCAGAGGTGCGAAACAATACCTTCAGTCAACTTGATGAGCATTTTTCTTCTGAAGTTTAACCTTCAAACCCATAAATCTCAGCAGGAAGTACTACACAAACCTTTAATGTAAAATTGTGCACTGTGTAGAACCTGCTGCTTTTAATTCTCTTTTAATCTTTGCTGAGCTGCTTTTCTTTAAATTGCTGCTACAGCTACTTAATTTCTCTGCCCAACATTGCCAGTTGTTGGGGTTTGTGTTTGAGTTTTTTTAATTGTTGTTTCTTCTTGCTTGAATGGTGGAAGATAATAGCCACCCTGTGGCTAGCTAGAACAGCATCCCCAAAATGGATTAGATCACAGCTTCTGAACAGGTCTCATTTCTGTTAACTCCTTTGCCATAGTCTTACAGAGAGCTGAAAGTCTTCCAAACCAGGATTAATGTGCCATGGCTGTGGACTGAGCAGAGGGCAGGTATTAATAACTGAGCATAAGCACAGTTGTATATTCAGATACCTTGGACTACTGTCTTCAGAGTACTGTCTGAGAAGTTTTCAGGTACAGGAGAACTGACAGAAGGCCTTGGGAAACAGAGGGAAAAAGAGCTGTAGCACTCTGGATTAATATCTTCAACTGAACTTCTTGATCCCAGGGCCAGAACTGCCTTTGCTTAGTGCCTCACTAATCTTGGAAGCACCAAAGTTTGCAGGGTGCCCCTCACTTAACTTTAAGAATCCCAAACTTTCATTTCACATCAGCACACTCTGAACTAGGTTTCCAGGCTCTGAACTCCTGCCTAATATCAATCATTAGCTGAAAACTAAGGTCTTCTGGGACCTCTAATTGGTTTAGGTCCCTCACAAAATCTGCTTTCTTTTAGAAATGCATTCATAGGATTTATAACAGCCTAATGGCCACTGCACTCAGCAGGGAAAAGGGGTCCTTGTTAGCCTAGTTATTTCCCTATGGGAAAAATCCATAGGGATTCCCTAGAGATCCGTATGGATCCTTCAGATCCATATTCTTGGAAAAGATTGCAACTATTGACTACTTCTGATTATTTGGAGAATTCTCACTTTTTGTGGTTAATTGGTTTAGTGGTTTTTTTTCTTTTTATTTGATTAGTTTTGAAAACTAATTCACTTGTGGAAGTGAAGGCAGGATTAACAAAATGTGGAAGAACAGAGGAATATACTAGAGAATTTGCTACAGCAGACAAGTAGAACCATGAATTATGTAGGGATATTGGTTTCTAACTAATGCAAATCTCTGCAGTTCAGGAAACAAAAGGGAAAACAATAAAATGGGAAAATGTTAGCAATAGAGAAAAAAAATGCAGTGGAGGTTGTTTCAGTGTTGCTTCTATACATGCTATCTTTTTCTTTTTTCATAGCAGTAATTGCAATACTGGACGAAGTTAAAAATCAATTACACAGTAAAAGGGGAGGTGAACTATAAGAGGAAACTGTCTTCAAGCACACCATTATATAGAAAATGTAAACTCTGAATAGCATATTTCTGACCTCTTAAAAGTTGTAGCTACACAGTGGTGGCACCTTAACTATTGCAAAAGCATCACAGCAACACCGAAGCCAATCCTCAGCAGATAAAAGAAGGGAACAAAGAAATTCAATTTGTATTTAAAGAACTATTACAATCACAAGCCTGTTTAAAAAAGAAGCCTGGGCTCAGTGAAGAATTCCATATGCCTTAAGTGTCATTTCAGTAGAATCAGATCTTTTTGTTCAAACCCTTCAGACTGGAAGACTGAGCATGCAGGTGTTTTTCACGACTAGATTTTAGCGCAGAATCTACTCTGCTTCAAATCTGACACTGAATGGAGAATGAAATTATAGCTTACAGGAAAAAAAATGCCTTTGGGAAATAAGTCCAGACTCTCATGAGTGCCTAGACCCAGGCTAGACTCAGACTCCCCATGTATGTTTTTCCCTCTGCCCTGTGACTCACGTCCCTGGATCCCGGGCTCAGCTCCATGAGGAGCTGTAGGAAGCATTCCCAGTCCAACAACCCACAGTGCTGTGGTAAGAGCACTTCTCTCAGAGGTGGGAGAGTGAGTTGAAACCATAGACTGAGGAAAGTTTAAGGTGCTAGTGAGTGCTTTATCCAGTAACATATAGTGCAAAAACACATGTAGTACCTCTTCTTCCAGGAGTTGCCCCAGATGGCTGCCTGCCTAAACCCGGATTAAGATGGAAACATAGCCTGGAGATATGTGCTCACCCTCCTGGAGCATGTTTGAAGAGCTAAAGTTAGATACCCAGAGGACTTTCAGGCTAAGTAGGTAAGTGCATGCCTACAGGACTAGGCAATATTTGAAAATTGCAAGTCTAGGTTTCTGTCTAGTAGAAATGCACACAGCTGTGATTTAGGTGTCTGTGTCTCAAATTAGATGAGATTTTGGCAGCCTGGTTCCTATCTAGAGTGAATGTAAAAAAAATGTTTTTGCCACCTGCTGATGGGAAAAATTTTAGTAAGAGACACTTTCTACTGTGAATTAAAACTATTTTCTGCGTTTATAGCTAAGCCTAAAATGATAAACAAGGATAGGTAAATTATAAATAAATGCAATGCAGATCCTTAATAATCATTGAACCTCTGGGTCCAAAGGACCATAACGCCATGAACAGTCATGGGTATGAGGAAATGAGGAGCCAGGAGACTTACAATTGCATCAAAAGACCTGGCCTTGTCCTGGCATGCCACGTGGGTCAAGCCTTGTAATTCCTTCTGAGAAATCTGTGTCTGTATTCACTTTTAGAATTATTCTGGATCCTTCAAACCTAAATTACATTTCTAAGACTTCCCAAAGCACCCTATAAATTGTTTCATATTTTAGAGTCTGTCTAAATTATATCGCTAGTTAAATTTAATGAATTTATCTTCTGAGTAAAGGTACAGTAGTCCTGAAAACAACAATTTATATTAAAAGGTAAATACATGGGCATAATGAGCAGGGAAGGAAGAAGTAGCTGTTAGAACTAAACCTGTCTTCTCCCCAGACATCTTTGTAGGAAATATGAAAGCTATTATTTCCAGTCTTCAGGATTTAGACTCCATCTGACATGAACATGGAATTTTCATTAATGTTAATGGAACTTATACAGATGCACTGATTGAAAAATAGCCAATAAGTAAGGCAAGCTGTAGCAGAGTGAAAACATGTGGCACCAGAGAGCTGGCTCAGCATATCCAATATTTTAATATGGATCTTTCATCTTCCCCTAAATTACAATATCCTAATCAATTCTAGGAAATCCTAGAAACATTATTCATCTGTAAAAATTCAAAAAGACCCACATAGTTGGGCAACTCATCAAATGTTTCCTCTCTTAACATCCACATTTACAACTGTCTCCAAAAGAAAAATTCTCCTACTTTGAGTGTTTATGTTGCAGTTTCTTTAACAAGAAAACATCTATAAGTTGCTATTTCTGCCTTTCCCAGTAAGAAAATTCATTCCTCTGTTTGGGAATTAATTTTTTATAAATATCCACTATTTTTCTTCGTGTGTATATTTATTTTACAGATATATATATGCAGTGGATTTTTATCTCTCAAACCAAATTTAACATTTTTAACTATCTGAAAAGGTGAATTGGCAAATGCTCAACACAAGCAATCTTTTTTTGAGTGTAGTGTCTTAAGTCCTAAATAAGCCCAATTTTTGTAGCTGGATAGATTCTTTCTGAGATATTAGTAATTCAAAGGTCTGAAGATTGCTCTGTGCAGTTTCAAAGGGAAGCCAAATGACAAACTATATATAATGGGAACTCTTCTGTATTCTAGTTGCTCATTGTAGCAGTAGAAGTATCTACATCTACCAACGGAGTGGTTTTATTTGTAAATTCATTCTGCAGTTAACCACATTCCCAGATGGGAAGAACAAAACCAGAAACAATCTTGTTTCTATGAACCAGACTTTTTTTTTTTTTCTTTCTGTTTCTTGTTCTAACTTTTCTGAAATGCTCCTGGTTTTACTAACATTGTTTCTTTAGCCTGCAAAGTCATAATACAGAATTGAATAGCCTGGAAGAAAGTGTTTTTCAGAGTAAGGTGAGTAAGAAGCTGTAAAAAATGTGTCTTTATGCCTGAGTCAAATAGGGCTTAAAACTCTAATCCCATTAGCAATTAAACTGATAAAGTCCCAAACCCATGTTCTGGCGCTCCTAACCTTGTGTTTCAAGACCCACTGCTTCCCCAAGGTTAATGAAGTACAGTGAGACAAGTGTGGGCTAATTTAATTCAGCTAACTTCATTTTCCCTGTTTTCTAAATTATTCTTTCTGGAGTCCATGCTTAGGCAGTGGATTAAGCCTACAATGATTTTGACAGAGATGATTGTATAAGATACCTCACATCTTTTTCTCCCTTCTGGCTGCTCATTCCCACCCCATGCCGGAGACAGGTTTTAAAAACAACCTTGAAAAACATGCTAGGAAAAGAAAAAAATGAAGAAGAAAACCTAGATTTGTTCCTGTTCCGATTGAGAGAGCAGGCGTACAAACACTGGTGCTGACACCCTAGGCACTCGCAGCAAGGAGGGATGGGCAACAGAAGGGAGCCCGATAAGGCCTGTTGCACCAAATCATTTTTTCTGTAAACAGGGGCCTGAATTCCCATTTCACAAATGCTCCTCCATCCTTTCATAAATTGGCCGGGGATGGTGCAAACACTAAAAAAAAATTAAAAGCGTTTGTAAATGTTTAAATGATCTTTTAGCAGGTAACAGGCAGATGGACTCTGCGTCTCAGCAAGAGTGAGTACATTAGTGATTACTATGAATAGCTGGCTGGAAAGCTTTGTACTTCTCTGCTCCTTTCCTGCTCTACACCATTGCTGGCTGCATGATCGCCTGTACATTAACACAGCAATTAACTGAGGAACAGCAGCTGGCTAACATCAGTTATTTTGGAACACTAACAGTTTCATTGGGTAAATGATTAGCAGCATTCTCAATAAACTGCAGTTTCTAATTTTTTTTTTTTTCACTTAAATTCAAATGTTGCCTTCAATAATGCCTGCCTGATTTGCTTATTTTGGCAAGTCAGGACTCTGACCCACATTGCAGAAGTAATGTAGGGTATTTTCCACAAATGTCAGTCATATAGTCTTGACACTTCCTTCTTGTTCTATATATTGTTCTGTATGATTGTTCTATGTGAAGACAGGCTGAGAGAGCTGGGGTTGTTCAGCCTGGAGAAAAGAAGGCTCCAGGAAGACCTTATAGCAGCCTTCCAATATCTGAAGAAATCCTACAGGAGAGATGGAGTGGGACTCTTTGTCAGGAGGTGTAGTGACAGGACAAGAGGCAATGGCTTTAAACTGAAAGAGGAGAGATTTAGATTAGATACTACAAAGAAATTCTTTCCCATGAAAGTGGTGAGGCACTGGAACAGGTTGCCCAGGGGAGCTGTCGATGCCCCATCCCTGGAAATGTTCAAGACCAGGCTGGATGGGGCTTTGAGCAAACTGCTCCAATGGGAGGTGTCCCTGCCCATGGCAGGGGCGTTGGAACTTGATTGTCTCTAAGGTCCTTTCCAACCCTTACCATTCTATGATTCTATGATTACACTTGGTGGCTTCACTTTGAATACCATTTTACCAGTCACTTCAATGTTCTATTTTCAAGCCCATATTTTGAAGAATAACAAAAAATATGACTCAATTTCTTTATAGTACAGGTGATAATAATGAAAAAGGACATCTAAGTAACTCTGGAATGTCTGCTCTGGCAATCCCTGCCTATCACTGGCAATGTGATAGTACTTGGAGCTTGTGATTCCCATCATCTGAATCAGTGAAGCAACACAAATATGAGGTGATATGGAGAGAACTTCTGAAAATCCCTTAATTTTTTGTGTCCTCTTATGGCCATAAGGCTGTAAGTCTTCATGCAAGATTCATGTCATCTCTAATATCATCATCAGATACATAAAGCCCATGGCAGCAGGAAAGCTACAACAGTGCAAATAAAAAGCTTCATGTTATTGAAAACACTTTTTCTACATTCTGAAAATATTTGCTATATTCTGTATAACCAACTATATATACATAACTGCTGTCCATACCTAGCAAAGTCCTAATACCCTCTTCCTGCTAAGTGTGATCCGTCTGAACACTAAAAAAGAAGTTTAACTTAAAAAGGACTTTTTGGTTCTTCAGTTGCAATGGAGGGAGACACTGACAAAAAGGATCTGATCTCACATGTTTTAGACATCTAAATTAGGATGAGATTAATCATCCCACAGAAGTACCTTTGTATCATCAGGGTCTATGGAGGAGCTCAGGCAGCTGGCTTAAACTAAACCCCTCAGGTTTAGAAAGCTGTATTTAGGTGGAATAAGTCTTACTCTTTACACTGTTTTTCAGAGATGAATTTTCATTTAAGGAAATAAGGCTGCTAAGAGGGTAATTCCTGGAAACAAAGTGAAATTCAAGGACGGAAAAAGAGTGAACAAATAATAAGCAAAGAAACAAAAACATTTTTCTGCTGCTAGATTTCTTTTTTAACCATGTTATTTTTGTGACTCAACAATCCGCTATATAAACAAAGCTAAGGAGCGTGATCAACCATGGTACAGTGTAGAAACAAGGAGCAGTTCAGGGGGAGGTATAGGTTTTATTTAACATTTTTTCTATTGGAAATAATGTACAACTACACCCTAAGGAACAGAAGTCTATACTATTATGGCCTGAATTTGTTAATTCAGGGTCCATAGCTCCCCTAGAAAATATTTATTATTCCACAAACAAATTGAAAACCACAGAATTAGTGGAGAAGGACAAGACAAGCCAGTTCACTGCACTTAACCAGTTAAAGAAGGAAGAGGCATTCGTTAAGTCAAATGGAGAATACATAAAGCTGTATCTTACCATCATAACCTCTTTCTCCTACAAACCTGTTTGTAAAGAAATGAAGTCAGCCAACTGGACCTTTGGCATTGCTCACTCTCACAAACTTAACACTGCAAAGGTAATTAGTCTATAGAATTCACATTTAAATTATGTGATATTACAGAAAAGTACATCTGCATTTACAGAATGATAGTGTTTCCAAGTTGGTTTCACTTGTTCTAAGTATTACAGCATAAAAATATGATTCTGCCAAAAAAAAATAATTCACTGTTTTGCCTGCCTGTGAATTTTTTAACATTACTATTTCATGTTGCATTATATTTAGGCAATTTATATACCATATGGAATATGGGCAATTAAATGCAATGTACATAGGGTACATAGGCGGGTCCTAGCCCATGTAACATTGCAGTCACTGCACTCTAGTCTGCTTGTGATTTTTGCTGTATCAGGCATCTGTTTGTAAAAGCTGACTGTTTGAGCTATCAATCAGAGGAAGGAGGGAAACAGGATCAGAGGATGCAAATCTGATGGGATGCAAACCGTAGGATGCCAACTGACTGAGCAACTTCTTTTCAGGGACTCATGATGACCTTGTAATTCCCACCACCAGAAGGTTGCTAGTTATTTTGAAACACTTACTTTTTCAATCAAATTTCACTTCAACTTTTACCTCTTTCTTGTTACTCTTGTGTCTGAAAATTTCCTTTCCCCAGTGTAACTGTTCATTGTGCTGAATTACATGTAGATTTCTATCTTCTTCTCAGCCCCCTGTCATTTGACAGATGTGAAGAAAGGCCAAACGAAACAGGCCTGTCTAACATGGCAGCTTCAGAGTTCAGTGAGTGAATGGTATTTCTAAGACTCAAATCATAAAACCTAGGTTAGTCCTTTCAGCACAAAGTCTCCAGCATACCGGTGGAGGTCACTAATGTGTCAATTCAGAGTGAAGAGATTATTGCGACAGCAGATTTAGCTTGTTCTGAATATGTCACTGAAATCTTACTTCCTCCTGTTGTTATGTGTGAGTCTGATCAACAATGTAGACTGTAAAGGACTCGTCTGGCAAGCCAGGGTTGCTAAAAAATGTAATCCTGATTAATTCAGTCTGCTTTTTTAAAGATGTCCTGTGTAGCCAGCACTACTCAGTCCTTGTTTAAAGTAATCATTTCAGTAAGTTACAGTCAGCTGCTTCACACACAAGAACCCGTTGGACTCATGTCTCGGGTTTAGACTTCCCCCACCATTTTGTGTATATAGCTGTTTCTGTCCTTGCCATAAATATTTTACGAACTCTTCCTCTCTCCGAATCTGGCCTCTTATTAAATCAAACTCCTACCACATAATTGTACTAATATCAAAGCAGTTTCTCTGCTCCTGCCAGAAAATCCACTTCACTCTATATAACTTTAAACTTACTGACAGTTCTCCAATTGACTCTTTCATTTAATTCACTGGAAGTTTTCATTCTTGAATGTTACTAGAGGAGCAATAAAAATATTTTCCAATCCCCCCCAAACTGCCTGAATATGCACGTGCTGCAGAGCAACATCATCCTACTGCCATATCCCCTCATCTTCCACTCTTCACCAGATTCTCTGCCACTGCCATCTCACATCTAAAATGATGCCACAGGTTTTTAGGAATGGAAACTTTGTTCTTTATCCATCTTTGGCAAATAGGGACCATAATAAAAATAAGACAAGTGTGGGACCTGTCTGTCTAGTAATGCTCTGTTCCTGGAGACAACCTCTGGCCTTCCATCAGAGTTCATATTTGCCCCCTGGGAGTAGCAAGCCTCTGAATGTTGCAGTACTTCTCTCTAGCATATGCATCTCCAGCTCTTTGGAGCTAATGCACTCTTATCAGTCAGACTATCACCCTCTCTGCTGTCACGTTCATTCCCTTTTATCTACCAGCAAAACTTTACAATATGAAGGGTGGTCAGAGTGGAGTGGTCAGTGGTCATGTGGAGTCCCATAAACATACATCCAGGGCCACCCAGCTACGAGTCTGATCCTAATTTGAGGCACAGCAGTCTAAAGTATATGCCATCTCAATCCCAGAGCGTAGCATTTCTCCCAGACCTGGTGAATTCCCTCCTGCCTGTTAGTGCACTCGGTGTTTTCCCCCTTCAGCTCACCCAGAAGGTGTTGCCATTCAGCAGAGCCTTTAGCAGCAGCTTGAGTGGTTTTTCACTGCTTGCAGAGATGAGCGGAGCAAACGCACACACCCTGACACTCCCAGTCCCCTCAGCAGTCTGCTAGAGCTGAGGGGCAATCGAAGAAGCTTTGGATGTCTGCAGATCTCACATCCAAGCAGCAAATTCGGTGCCAGGATGTTAGTCCAACTTCCCTGATTATGATGTGGTCAAATTTCAAGTGCTTTACTGTGCCTGAGGTACTGCCACCCAGTATGTATGTTAAATCAGGACTAACCTAACATTTCTATGTAGATGTGCTCAGTGTCTTAAGCTTCATGAAAATCTTTTCTGGAGACTACCTTTTTTTCAGGATTTCTCATATTAAATATTGTGAAAGTCACCAATGGGAACTCAGGGCACCGTGACCATATCAGGAGAACACTGAAGCATGCCCAGACACCCTTATTCCTTTTCTCCCACTTAAAAATACTTGCCCTCTCCCACAGAGAAGGACTTAATGAGCTTTGGGGGGTTGGAGGGGAAAGAAAAAAAAAAGAAAAAAGAAAAGCAAGCAGGAAAGCTAAAACCAGAAAGGGGCATTGAAAGACATTCTAATTTATATTTCCTTTGTGGGATGAGGGAGAAAAAGGACTACAACATTGTATGAAGTTAATACAAGCACTCTCATATCTGTGGACCTGACTCTACTTTATTTATGAATCAAAATGCTTGAACACACATCAGCAGTGGCCTGGGGAACATCAGACCGGATCTAGGGTACATGTGGAATCTGTGAGGCAACAGGAATATCATTTAGCCACCCTTAACCAAGCCGTCTTCTGCGTGAGAAAAGGTTTGCAGAACACACACAGCATAAGTTGAGCCGCAATTAGTTCCTCAACTTTTGGACACTGTTTTGAAAGAATTGCTACAATCTACAGTGCAATTGAGTACAGAGCATAATGTAATCACAGATTATTCTTTAATTTATATGGTTCTCAGTGAGTATCAGGGCAAACAAGTTGAACATCTGGTAGCAGAGACAGTTTACCAATGAACTTAGAGCTGCATTTTAATTCACGCAGCTGTCCTAGCTAGCCAGATTAAAAGCTTTTGTTACTCTTGATGTCTGCAACATATGTGTAAGAGTCTGTGGGAAAAAATTAAGTCTCACATCATTTGCAAGGTCTTTTTGTGAAGGAAACTCTTCCTCTCATAAAATATGTATTCATTCAGGCTAAAAATACAGCTTTGTAAGTCATGTTCACATGACCTATGTACTAAGAATGTGCCTATGACATCAGAATAGTAAATGTACTAGAAGGACTGACAAAACAGTGGTACCTGACTCTTCATTGACAAAAGATTTTTGTTCCGTTTTTAAATTTTTTTGGTATTTTTCCCAAGAAATTGAAGCATCACGTATTTCTTTCTATTCCATGAAATGGTATCGCAACTTGGTCCAGGTTATGTGCTTGCTGCTGCCCCACTGAAAGTTAATGACCTTGCACAATGTGTGTGTGTCAGCAAATAATTTGGAGGAAAAATATAGTATGATTTATGCGCATTGCAGCCTTGAACTGTTTTTGTACAGGAGTACAAGACGATGGAGTAATCACATGAGAATGTTTCTTCTTCCCCAGGCAGTGGAGGAATCATAGAATCATAGAATGGTCCAGGCCAGAAGGGACCTCTGGGGTCATCTAGTTCAACCTCCCCGCAGTCAGCAGGGACACCCCCAACTAGACCAGGTTGCCCAGGGTCTCATCAAGCCTCACCTTGAATACCTCCAGGGAAGGGGCCTCAACCACCTCCCTGGGCAATCTGTTCCAGTCTTCAACCACCCTCATAGTAAAGAACCTATTCCTAATATCCCGTCTAAATCTGCTCTTCTCCACCTTGAAGCCATTGACCCTCGTCCTGNACTGCCTGCTCATGTCCGGCTTCTTATCCATCAGGACGCCCAAATCCCTTTCCTCAGGGCTGCTTTCTGATACCTCGTCACCTAGTCTGTATTGATAGCCCAGGTGCATAACCCTGCACTTGCTGTTGTTGAACCTCATGAGATTCACCTGGGCCCACTTCCCCAGCCTGTTCAGGTCACTCTGGATGACATCCCATCCCTCTGGTGTATTGACAACACCATACAGCTTTCTGTCATCTGCAAACTTGCTGATGTTGGACTCAATCCCTCTGTCTACTTTATTGATAAAAATGTTAAACTGTACTGGTCCCAGCACAGACCCTTGAGGAACACCACTTGTCACTGCTCTCCATCTACACCTCAAGCCATTGAGCTTGAATATGTGACGTAGTCTTGAACAGACCTCCCAGAAGCAAATGAGTTGTCAGTATGATCTGGGACCTCTTGGTAGAACCAAACAGTACACAATGGATTTTATCCCACACATTGCCTAGTGCAATGATTTTTCAGGGATGTGTGTTTGGAAACCTGGGAAACCCATTCCTGATAGCCTTAAAAACTGCTTTAATGTTGAATTCTTAAATATTGAACAAGAGACATGAACCAGCCTATAGAATTCTGGCATTTTGACCTTTCATCTCCCTTACTGCAGGATATTTTGTCCAGCCTGACTGTAAATAAGACACTTCATTGGGCTATAGACATTTGACTAGTGTCCTCATCACATTATTCTTGGTTGTGATTGAAATTATTATTCTTTATAGAGTCAACTGCCTCCAAAAATCATCTGCTATCCTGAGCTGCTTTGTTACCAATATATTATTTGTGCTGCAGTATGCACCAGTCACTCCAAATCATTAGTCAGGATGCTAAAGTTGTAAGAATTACATAGATCTATAAAGGCAAAAACAGGTCCTCAAGTTTATATTAAAAATCTCGGAAAACTTTAAGTAGTAATATACACAGTTACAGGGACTGTCAGGCAAAACCTGTGACTGATAGGACATTTAAAATATCTTAAACGAAGAGCTAGTCAGACACCCAGTCAGCATGCGAACATTCCACACTTCTCCGAAGACATGCCTTACTGACATGGGTTCTTACGTTATTCAGACACTACATTAATTTCCAGGCAAGAAGAGGTCTTCTGTAAACAAGCTGTACATCTGAAATTCAAAATGCATGGAATTTTACTTGGGACTGGGCAGTAATGGCCTTGTTTAATAAATGCCTCTCTTGTGCTCATGGGAGTGCAACTACATATTAAAAAAATGGAAAATTACTTTTTTGGGCTACCATTGCTGTGTTAAAGATCCTTCAAAATGAGCATGAATTTGTCCCTAGTTCATGCCATTCTGAACTCCTGATACTTATGTTTCTGGGAAGAAGATTTTAATATCAACAAACAGGGGAACTGTCACAAAGGCAAGAGTCATGCAGCACGTAGCTTTATTTCAGGAAACTTAGTAACATGTGAGAGTTGCTGTATGCCACTGGGTTGCTATTTAGGTACTAGGCTAAGGACGTGTGTTTAATTAACAAAATATTAATTTCCTGTTTCGTATTTACTAACAGGCAAGCTAAAGCAAAACACAATTACAAGTACTCATATAATTCTGAAAAAAAAAACCACCTGGAACTCAACCAGGCTCGTGGATGCACACAATGCTGTGTATTTCAGTAGTGCCTATGAATTGTCCAGTTGGACCCATGGACGCTCTCTTGGAAGCATTTGGAAACCTGAATTCTCTGTGGGCACAGAGGTGAGGATGCCAACAGCCAAAGCCACAGGCAGTACTAGATCCAAGGCAGTTTTCCTTGCGAGGTTTTATCACCTCTTGGCAGGACAGTTAACGTTGTATTTACAGTGCAGCTGAGAGCAGGGTTCTAGGGTACTATATTTGAAAAGAGGCATTACATGACCTTGTACTATATTTTCTGCCAATTATGCTTCAAGGCATATTATACACTGCTGTGAAATGTGCTCCAAAATAGAAAGAAAGTTAAGACTTTTGAATCAACACTATTTATAACCAATTATTGTGCTGCTCTGGTTTTTAGGTTTTTCTTGTTTTGTGTTATTTTCCTGTTTACCTGAGAATTTGTAATTCTATTTTATCATACCTATCTTGATACCCTGTAAAGTCGCACTTTTACCAAGCAGCATCATAAATATTTTGTATCTTGTTACCTGTACTGAGCAGTCATTTCCTTGCTGTAATTTAAATCAGAATTACAGCAGACCACTTTGATTTTAACCTCTTATCTGAAACTTTTAATCCCTAAGTCTGCCACTCACTTAACAGAGTGTTGATCTTTACAAGGTTCAAGCATCTACCTAAATTAATATAGAAAAATATGGAAACGGAGAAAAAAGTAGGTAATTCTGAGATAGCCCAAAGAAATTGTCTTATCAAGTCTATTCTAAAATTTAAAAGCAAACACAAGAAATGAAACTAAAACATTTCTAAACAGTCATTCTGTTCAGTCTGATAGTGATAGTTCTATCCCTTTTCCTTTCCTATTTGACAGTATCTTCTGTGTCACTAGTCTTTGGGGCAGACTGCATGGGTGTAAAGATGGGAGCGAGAGAGAGAAGATGGAATGCAGGAGACTGGGATGGGTGGAGAAGCTCTTGGATGAGACAAGCTGCTTCTTCAAGTGAATGGATAAAATGCAAGACAGAAAGCATTACAAATTAACTTTGAAACTATGAACAAAGTGGGGCTCCTAGATGAGCCTAACCTTAAAATGGGTGTGTGGATGAGAAGGAAGGATACACCAGTGGTCAGATCTGGGAATATGAATGATACTGCTTTATAAACATAACAATGCACAGAAGACTCTCCATAAAGACAGGCCCATAGTCTCCCCAGGCATAGAGGAACAGAGAATGTTTTCATCAGCGTATGCTTCACAGTAATACAAACTGATGTCTTGAATTAGTAGAGGAATTTATTAATTTTAGTTCTGATTCATAATCAAGTATATCATGTGCAGGTGTTCATATGTATGTGTGTGACCAGGACAAACAGAGTTTTAGACATAAGTTGGAAACATATGTTGGAACAAAGAAGAAAAAGGTTTGCATACTGAAAAAGCTGCTTGAGAATCTTCAGGATATGCAAAGTCATGCTTCTTTTGAATAATATTCCTTTAATTATGCTAATTAGTTGACATAATGATCACAGTTTTTAATCTCAGAAAATTCACCCAGATTGGGAAAACTACTTAGTGTCCTGCTGGATGACACCTGGGAACCAAATTCCAGCCAAGTGTAGTCCAGACATTAATGTATTGGCTGAATCGCTGGGTTGAAAAATTTGTTGTGCGTGAAAAACACTGCTGAATAAATATTTAGCACTGTACTTACACATACCATAAAATCATGATAATAGCTCAGAAGAGGAAAAAAGGATGAGTCAACATGCTGAGAAAGCAAATTTCACCTTTAAAACTTCAGGTTTTTACAGGAGGTACTTTTCACAATTTACCACAACCTGCCTCTTTGGTCTAAATTAAGAGTGCTGAACTCTTGTAGTGATACGTGCAGTCATAAACAGTAACTCACTGGCATAAGTTGAACATTTCTAGACATTTCTAGCTGGATATCTCTATCCTCATTACTTTTGACTAGAGTATTCACTGGCTTTCAAACAGCCAACACGTCTCCTAGAATGTGATGATAGTGGTTACCAATTAAAATAGAGCTATATTTGTTGCATTAATTATTGTGGTTGCTCCTTCTAATTAGCAACATGCTTGACCCTTTCTTCTATAAAGCAAAGCTACTTGTTCTAGCAATTTCTAATGGCTCTAGCTGCCAGGTAGGTCAGGAACACTATGAGAATGAACAACTCCTCAAGTTGTATTTTGAACCTTCCCTTTCTTGTTTTGTCTAGTAAATAAGAAGCACAGAGGTAAGCCAAAAAAAGTCACAGAAAAGTACAGGAGAGTTTTTCCAAGACTTAAAAAAGTTTCAATCTCAGTTTGATGTGAAAGTTCATGGGACTTACCCAAAACATTTCCACCCTATTAATAGCCTTAGTTTAATATAGGCACAGAGCAGAGGCACTGTGAAAACTTCCCCACATATCTGTTATGCACTTCAGGTTCGAGTTACATAATTGCTTTTCCACTTCTAAAACCTCTTCAGAAGCCAAAGGGTATTATGCAAAATTTAGTTTTATATACACGGTTCAGGGCACTGTTGGATAAGCTATTTTCAAGCTAGCAATGAGAAAGCTGAGATACCAACTAGTTCTCTATCAGGTTAGTATTGTGGTGTTCACCAGTTCACATGGGTGCAGTACTAGTGAGTTTTTCCACAACTTTGGGTGGAAGTATCTATAGGGAGGCAATTTTTCAAGTCTGGCCTTAGCTATTAGAGCTGCAGATGGTGCTACTGAGCTATGAACTCTTTGGAAAATCTGGCTCTTAATGGAAGAATCAAATTACTTGAAAAAAATATCAGGCATCACCCATTGTGCAGCTGCCTCATGACTGATGTCACTCTTGATCTCAGTTTACTGAGACACAGTCACTTGAGGATCATTGCACTGTCATACTTTGTTGTGGAAGTTGTTGGGTTTAGCAGCACCAAAGATGCTCGGTGTTTCTTAGCACAGTGTTGTGCCTGTGAGGTATTCTGATGTTATGGCATCTTCTTGATCATGATCATCTTCATCAGCTCCATCTCATGGAGATGAAATGATTTAAAATTTATGAGAGGTTTTTAACTCTTATGTTCCCAAATTAACTATTTATTCTCAAATTTTGTTTATTCCAAGTGTTCAATTTTATAAAAGGGTAAATAGGGTCATTAGATTTCAGCTTCAATTAAAATGCAGTGAGATTCTCATTTATTTCAACATTTTTTGTAAAGGATAAATGCAAATTCAGTCCCTTAGGTTTTTTGTTGCAGCCCTCCTACCAACCAGGGGAATTAAAATAAGATTTCAGTTTGCATTCACAAATGTAAGCAGGTGATATTCCCAAGTGGGGACCAGGGCATCTATGGGACAGAAGAAGTCCTCAGGCACTCACCAAGATGAGGTATGGGGAGAAGGGAGACCCAAGGAGTCAGCCACAAAATAGGAAGGGTGTGGGGAGGAGCGATGTAGTAACAGTTCTGCTTTGGGCATAAATGGAGTTGTAGGATGATTTGGTAATGGCTTTTTCAGTTATTATCTTTGTGGCTTAACTTTCTGACTACTGCTGGAAATTATATTGAATTTTTTGTTTCAGTGTTTACAGAGAAATAAATGATAGTGACAATAAAAAAAAAAATGAGGGATGTGTAATAAACTTAACATCTGTGAGTCCCTCAGTGACAGATACTGAAAATGTGTCTCCTGGGGAGACAGGATTCCGGTGACCTTGACCCACAGTAATTGTTTCTTAAAGATGACTGGTAAAATGTTGTTATTCACAGAAAAGAGATGTGTCTGAAAAACACTGCCATGATATACAAATGAAATTGTGGTACAAAGAGTCTCATTCTGGGGGAAGGAACTCAGAATTTGTTTTCATTCCACATAGGATCACGTTTCATGATCTCAATTGGAAGATAACTGTGAATACAGCTAAGAAGATGAATCAAGTCCCCAGTTCCAGCACATGCTGGAATACTATTAATCCTGGGAGTAATCCTACTGGATAAATCACTCAAAATTACTGTTAAATCATACTGTTCATACTGTATTTGCATTTGGTGAGAAAGGCTCAAGTATGCTTCATTTTTGTATTATTTTAAGTATTTTTCTATAAACAGAATTATATCATTTTAATTTCATTTTGCATAGTAATATGGATTTTCTATAAAAACTTTTAGAAATTAAAGAAGACGACAATTTTTCCATAGATTTCTTTCATTATTTCATGGTAAAAATATACTAAAGAAATGTGAGAAAGGTAGACAAATCATTCTTGATTTTGGGTATAAGGTGTTAAAAAAAAAGAAGCCATAAAAACCATAGAGATACATACAGTCATTTTCCTGGTATCCTGCCTAAAAATAGGCAGAATACTAGGAATACTAAATAAATCAAGGTGAAAAAAATATTCAAAAACTTTAAAGCAGACATTAGAACAGGATAAAAGAAATTTAAAATTTGGAATTGTGTGTAGCAACAGTCAAAAGAAAGATTTGAAGTGTTGGTATATCACCAAATCCTAAATTCTGCCACTTTTGTCTTCTGGGCATCCCAATTAAACATCTTACTCAGAAGTTCTGTATAGGACAACCTCTGCAAGCAAGATGAAGTATTTGTGAGGTCAGGCTAAATTAGTCTGCCCTTACGTAGCCTGTCCTGAGGTGTTGACACCCTCACTTGGAAATGTACCGACTGATTACCTCCTGAGAGCTGGAGGGCTGGAAGGGGAGGTGCGTTAGCACCAGCCAGGCCAACCATGCTGATCCACTATTGCTACCAGGAACTTTTGCTGATCATTTTGCTTTGGCTTCATACTCCTTTGTGATACAAAAGCTCATGTAATGCTCACAGACCTCCACTGGACCTGGGGGGCTCAGATATATGATCATTTGAAAGGCTGCAGAGATATCACATTGTTTTAAAACCTAACACACTGCAGTGGAACGGAAACCTTCACCTAACAGGAAGGTAGAGGCCAGTGATGGCTGCTGCTTTGGAAAGCAAAGAAACAAAATGCTTTTCCCTGCTACTCTTTGGAAGGTGGGGCATGGATGGGTAAAAATGAGCCGGAGGCAGTTAATTCAGGCATCCACATTGCAAGTTGATCTGGTTTCCTACATGCTGTGCCAAAAAAGTGAGGCACCAGCAGGTGAGCATACAAAGTAAGGCATCCCAGCTTGGAAGTGTAACTTCTGTCCCTTCTTTTCTTTTTATGGGAGTGTCATAAGGGCAGTTGAGTCTTTATTAGCCCCTAAGCTCCCATCATGTTTGCTTAATAAAAGATGATTGAGCCCTCATAAAGAACCTCTTTAGGGAAATCACAAAAAGAAAATTCCCAAGGACTGGGAATCTGTTCAGTACTAAAAGTTAGCCCCTTCCTACCACAGACCTTCTTACCCATTTTTTCCACAGGGTAGGAGGATACATTCGGCATGATAACTTCTCAGTGATGTGATTATTTTAAGGCTGCACTTAGAAAGCAGTCATAGGAGAGGTTTGATAGAGAAAGAAACAAGGAGGTGGAAACAGCCTTCATACCCACACCTACCTATTGCAATGACATCTCTGAGAGACAATAATTAGGAAAAGCCAAAGAAATTTCAGAGAAAATCTTGTGTTTATTTGTATAGTCCTGTGCTCCAGGATTTAAATCTAAGAATCAGCTATAAGTTGATGTGATAGTCATGAAATATTATATTTCTCACATCTAACTCTACTTTCATGGGTCTGTCACACTAGAGCAGGAATAAACACTATTTACAGTAAGTTTGTGGTGTGTTTTTTTTTTTAATTGCATATTCTTTAAATAGAAAAATAACCTCAAATGAAAGTGTTATAACTTCCAAGAAAGATTCTTTTAAAAAAGATAGCTATTGCAAGAGCAGATCAGAAATAATTTTCTGCAAAACTGTACAATTAGTGGAATTATCAAATTAAGCCCTCTGCTTGAGTACTCATTTCTGTCCATATTCTCTCCCTAACATCAGTTCAGAGAATTAATCCAACATTTATTTGTAACACAGTTCAGATTGCTCCAGTTGTTTGATTGTCTCATGGTCAAGAGTAACAGAAAATAGGTTCACTATAACTAATTGTTCTTCTAAAAAGAGAAAATACTGAATTTATTAGACATAAAAACATTTAACCTATTGGCTTCTCAATGACAACACACATCCTGCTTCCTGAAGCCATCCACTCTTTGTAAGAGACCATAGGGAAAACCTGGACCTTTATGTACTGATGCCGCTCAGCCACAGAAAGCATGAAAGATGCAACCAGAAATGCAAGCAACTCTGCAAACACAGACTTCTTGTTCACACAGGAAGCTCATCAGAGCACACACTGAAATCTGCTTGCCCAGTACCAACTTTGCTGCTAAAATGTAACTTGATAAAGAGACATGAAATGCATGGGATAGGCAGAAGAAGAAACACCACAGACATCCCGAAGTATGTCACAGGTGGCCAAATATTGGAATTTCTGATCTGTGTGGACATTTAGTTCTTCAACATTTCCTTTTGACAGAAATTGAAATAAAAAGTCAAAACCTCCTCATGAGGCAAAATTTATAGAAAAGTTCACTTCAGAAACACTGGGTATTATCTGGATTTTTATTGCAATAAATCAAAAAGACTTTTCTCACTAAAGCCTTCCATGATAAGTCTTACTATAAAAGTCAAATTGATAGAGGCAGAACAAAGCACTTCAGCTTTACAAAACCACACCATTACGGAGCTACTCAACTGTGAGAATTGACAGTTCCTGCAGCAGCATGACTTAATTTGATCTTTACTTTTCAAAAAGTTTCCAGAGGTCTTTAACAAAATAATACACTCATATCAAGATTCTCAAACATTCTCAGAAATTTCAAGGACTGATAAGACCTTTAAAAGTATTTTTAGAAGAGTGTATCATTGTCCACAGAATAGTAATTTGTCTTCCTGTGTTTGTGGTTAGTTTTCCTTGATGCTTATGATTTCCTTTTTTTCTCAAAAAACATTGCATGACAGCAGCTGATTTCCTCCAGTCCCACAGAGTCCCACAGCACAGCACCACACAGCTGGCTGACACCACAGTTCATGCAGTGGTTTCTGGGCTCTACTTTGAGATCCTGTATGTCTTCTGGGAATTTTTACTGAGTCTGTCAGGGGACTCCTGGGAACCCTTTGAGGAACACCAGGGTGCCTGCTGCTGCCGGGAAAGGTCAGCTGCGAGAGGCTGAGACCACTGTGAAACTCTCACAGAGGGAAGAGGACAGAAGCCTGCACAGCATCAGGATGATGATGAGGGAGAAAGTGGCAGGATCCTCTCTGAGACTTGCAGTCTCATGAGCTTCAAGCCCAGCTGCACTGAAGGAGGGGCCAGCAGCACCTCTTCTTCTTGAGTTGGGAGATGGAGACTCTCACAACAGGAGCTGGTGAGTTGGCCAAACAGCTTTGGCCAACCAGAGGCCAGCTAGCTGGAAAGCAGTTTTGTAGAGAAGGCCTTGGAGGTCTTGATGGAGAACGAGTTGACTATGAACCAGCAATGGGCCCTTTCAGTAGAAACGACCAGTGGCCACCTGGGTTGTATGAGGCAGATCATTGCCAGCTGGCCAATGGAGGTGATCCTTCTGTTCTGCTCAGTACTGCTGAGACATGTCTGGAGTGTTAGGTCCAATGCTGGGCTCCCCAGTTCAAGAGAGAATGGACATACTGGAGTGAGTGTAGTCTCATGAAGGGCCACGAAGGTGAATAAGGTCTTGAAGCATTTGCCATATAAGGAGAGACTGAGTGACCTGGGACTGTTCAGCCTGGAGAGGCAAAGACTCAGGGAGATGTTAGCAATGGATAGAAATAACTGATGGTGGGAGTAAAGAAGACAGAGCCTGACTCTTCCCAGTAGTGCCCAGTTGCAGGACAAGAAGTAATAGGCATAAACTGGGAAAGTGATCGTGCCTCTGTACGTGGCACTGGTGAGGCCTCATCTTGAGTACTGTGTTCAGTTCTGGGCCTCTCTCTACAAGAAGGACATTGAGGTGCTGGAGCATGTCCAGAGGAGAGCCACCAAGTTGGTGAGGGGTCTAGAGAACAAGTCCTGTGAGGAGAGGCTGAGGGAACTGGCATGTTTAGTTTGGAGGAGGCTGAGGGGAGACCTCATTGCCCTCTACAACTACTTGTAAGGAGGTTGTAAGAGAAGTGGGTGTTAGCCTCATCTCCCAAGTGAATAGTGACAGGACCAGAGGAAATGGTCTGAAGTTGTAGCAGGGGAGGTTCAGCTAATATATTAGGCAGAATGACTTTACTGAAAGAGTGGTCAGGCACTGGACCAGCCTGCCTAGGGAGGTGGTGGAGTCACCATCCTTGGAGGCATTAAGAAACATGTAGACATGGCACTTCAGGGCATGCTCTAGTGCCTGAGACTGTTGGGTTGAGTGATCTGTTTTGTGGGGGGTTTCATTTGGGGTTTTTTCTGTGTGTGTGTGTGTATGGTTGGACTCGATGATCTACGAGGGTGGTCAGATACTGAAACATTGCCCAGAGAGTCTCTGAAGACTCCCTTCTTGGAGATATTCAAAACCCAACTGGACATGGCCCTGGGCAATCTTTTGTAGCTGACCCTGATCTGAGCAGGTGATTGAACCAGACAATCTCCTGAGGTGCATTCCAACTTCAGCAATTTTGTGTATCTGAAAAAAATACTTTCCGACTATAATAATACCTTTGTCATTGCAATATTATTGCTTGGAGTGAAAGAAACCACATATGGTGACAGATCCTTTCTTTGTGGACTTCTTTCATTTAGCTTTCTATCACTCATCTCCATATGGGTGCTGTCTTATTCTTTTTGTTATCTCCACCCTATTCATCGGCAGACAAAATATGTTTGATTTTTCTGAACTGTTGAATTTTAAATGAGATGAAAATAGAATCCAATTTGAATAAAATAAAATAAAAAGAATCATCATTTCAGAAGGACATCCAAAGTGATTTGAGTAAATTCTAAGATCACTACATATTTCATTCATTTCATGAAATTCATACAATATCCATGATACGGATCAATCCATGTTTGGCCTGATTTTTGTTTGGTTGATATTTTCATGGTTTTAAGAGAAGAGGAAATGGCTGGACTAATATTTGCTTAATTTCTGTAGTTTTTCTCTCTTTTTTTTTTTGTTTCTTCTATGTTACATAAATTATGGGTTCTACATCCTACCTTCCAAAGATGGAATTAATATAATATCTATATTTTTATTTAAGAAATTATTGGGCATTATTGGGCCATGCTGGAGGTGCAGATGTAACACCAACAGTGGCACAGCTGTCACAGCAGAAAGAAAATATAAAACAAGGTAAGAAGAAATAGAAGAGAAAAAGACTCTTCCCTGTCATCAGGAAGGTTGAAGTAGAGGACTCATGACCTTTTCCTCCCCAGCAGTATGTTCACACTGCACAGTACAGCTCATCCTTTGACCTTTCAATTTAGATTATTGTGGCCACTTTTCTGAATGCACACTCTAAGTGTAACTTGAGGCACAAAAGGTGAGTTTCCTCCAGAATATGAGAATGACTGTACTGGGTCTAACAAAAAGCCCATGTAGGGAAGGATCCTCATTTGTTTGCTAATCGTCTTCTGCTGTTAGAAAAAAAAACAAACCAGGATACTCCTATATGATACTTCACTGTAATACTCTCCTGATTCAGTTCTCATCTAAATTTCGACATACACAACAAAGATGTCTGGATCTGAGAAAATCACTTTGGGAACCCCATCACATGGAACATGCATTTGGTGAAACCTACCTGACCTACTTTAGGCATCACTATCAGCATGAGATGAATCATGCTCTAAATGTAGTCCCTTACTACTTTAACTCTAGAGGGAGCCAAGCAAGATTAGCTCACACTAATCTTCATAACACACAGATGAAGTTACCTGAGATTAATCTAATTCAAAATACCTGTATTCAAGGTATTTGGGGTTTTAAAGTCAAGAGATATAAACTAGGGTTCAGACCTGTGCTGTGACCCACACCTGAGGTAGCTGGACCCCAAGTGAGCAGAAATCCAGCTGTGGTGTGTTCAGCAAAGTGGGAATAGCAACAGCAAAGCAGTGACAAGAAGCAGTGATTGAAATGGTGTTCAGAGGCAGTAAAAGGAACAGCAAGAGGAGAGCAGGCAAAACAAGCAGCAGGTTTTTGAATGAGACAGTGAGCTGACTAGGAGCTAGGCAATGAGCACCCTGTGCAACATAAATAGGGAAGAAGGGCTGTGGCTTTAACCACATCAGCCAATCTTGGCTGTAGTATTTATTTGAGGACTGTTACCACCATTTTTTAAAAAATGCCAGCCTTTTCCACTTTTAACTCTATCAGCTGTTTCTCCAAGTTGATATTATATTCTGCTTTCTTTCCCTCGGACAAGGGGCGACCTTTATCTTTCTGAAGGCGCTTCTTACAAACATTACCTGTGCATGAATGCAGTTCTCTCTAAGGCACCCAGAAGGTGTAATTTAGTGTCTGGAATGGGGCATGAGCTGCAGTTGTTTTAACTCTTTTTTTTTAGTGGAAATCCTTAAGACTTGAACCTAGCCCTTTTCACCCTTTAAACACATGTGACAGGAGGGTTAGGTCAGACTGAGATTGACTTCCAGCAAAGAAATTGTACAAAAGAGCAGCTTCCATCTGTACTCCTGCATGCAAAACACAGCAGAAATACTTTCAAAAGCAAGAGAGAATGACAGAATGATTTCTCTTAATGAAACCCAACAAAATGTTAATAAGACACAAAGCTAAACAAAGACAAAGCTAAGGAAACAATTCTAAGAGTAAAAACAAATTAAGAACGGGAAGAAACAAGAATACCTAGCATGTTATTTCAAAACAAGCAAAAAGCAAAAAAATGCATCTAGACAGTGATAGCACCAATATTTCACTTTCAGTTACTTTGAAAAATGAGACCACAGCCTGCAGACTCTTTTCTCAGGTAGCATTTGAAATTCAAACTGCCTTATGGCAAGACAGAATGGGTAAAAGAAACCTACTAAGGATGAAATACAACTCAGATATCTCAAGAAAATGTAATGCTGCCAACCTCCTATGACACCAAAAAGGTGGGTCTTATTTAAGCTTGATGAGCATAAACATGACAAATTAATGAGAACATTTAGAACTAAATGTAACTTTGAAGCCACTCTCATGAGTAACATCCTGTCTCACCACTGTTCAGTATTTGGGACTGGAAATATTGGTAATCACAAGTCACAAAATGGCTCTAGATCAGACTACATTCTGTGAACTGAGGCTTTTCTAATCACTCTTCCCACTGTTCCGCCTTCCAAGCTGTTCTGGTTTGAGGTGGAACAGAACCAATTTTCTTTCCAGTAATTTTACTTTGCAGCTAAGGCTCTTCTAAGTAAATGAACTCTCTGAAATTAATGGCACGTATTTCAGACAGGACTCTGCTTCTAGAGTGATAAGACCTGGTGTTTGTAATTCATACCAAGGAATGGCATACAGAGAGGCTCTCGCTTACACTTATTGCTATAACAACCACTGTCTCGTGTGCCCTGCTGGAGTGTCAGAAGCAGAAAATCATAGAGGGCTTTCACCTGTGGGCAGGAGTGGACAGGATGGGTGACCCCAAACTGACCAACAGGGTATTCCAGCTCACCTGCATCTATTCTGCCCTGGGTGATGTTGCATCTGGAGTACTGTGTCCAGTTCTGGGCTCCCCGGTTCAGGAAGGATGGGGATCTGCTGGAGAGGGTACAGCTACAAAGATTATTATTATTTTTATTAATATTTAATTAGTTTAGTTTCTCTTAAACTCATGAGTCTGAGTCTCTTTCTCTCTCACCCTTCTCTCCCTGAAGAAAGAGTTTGGGGACAGCATCTGTTGTTTGTTTCAGTGGTAAGTCCAGACCAAACAATGACATCAGGCTTAGAACTTTCTTTCTGATGATCTTAAGTTAAAAACACTTTTGTATGTTGGACGCTTTCTTATTTGCTAAGAAGATAACTGCATTTGCCCTTCCAGCAGTTCCCTTCGCACAATCATCCCTTCTGCTGTCAAACTAGTTTACTCTATAATGACTCTTGAGGTTACTACTTTAATTGTGATACTTGTTTCCCAGCTTTCATCCTTCTGAAACTGGTTACTACCATGTCTGTACTGACTTCCCTGTGCAGTGGAGCATCAGTGGTCCTGCCACCCAAGGTTTAGCTTTGATATTTCTCCTACTAAGCCCAGCTGTAGAGATTTTGAGTTTGGTGCAGATTTGGGCTCTTGATCTTGTGTGCCATTCAGAATGAAAGTCCCTGTGCAAGATCACACTGGAATGCAAAGTGCTAGCAAGTACAACCTACCACAGTACTTCTTGAGTAAAGAATCTCAGGTGAAAGGAAAAAAAAAAAAAAGGATTTGTATGCATTTTTTGTGTTGTATATGTACAAGAGTCTTAACTTCAGAAAATTAAATATTGCACATAGGGTCTATTACCATTTTTAGAATCAAAACAACTTCAAAGACCACAAAGTTCATCTGCAATGAAAATATTTATTGTGGGTTTTCAAGAGAGGCCATGAACAAGTGCTCTGAACTTTAAAAGCAATCATAACAAATCATTTAAAGCAGAGATGCCAAGCGTTTTGACATCCAGGCTACATGGTGTTTAGAAACAGAGACTGTGAGGCAGAGTGGAATTGCTCCCTTGGGTTATACCGTCTTTATTTCCACGACCTACTGTGATCCTCTTGTTCAAGTGTACTGTACATTTCCTTTCTATGTGAAACACTACTATTTCCAGTTCATACCATGATGTAAAAGGTCACCAGCAAAGCACGTTCAAAAATTCACAGGCTTAGTCAGATTCTCTTGAAATTTTCTGTGGCCTATAGCATAAGGTTAGTGATCCTGAAATTAAGCCATTTTCCAAAGAACACGCTCTCCACCTCCTCCCAAAACAGTGTAAGTTCAACAAGTGCTCCTGACTTTTTTACCTTAACGTGGAGTTTGACAAATGGTGCAGATCAACAGTGCTCCATATTTTTCCAGGAATAAAACGTACAATAAGTGCTAACCAGGATCTAATGTTTTCTTAACAAAGGTTACACTTGTATTTGGAAGAACTGTACCCATACCTGACAGTTGTCCAGTTTCAAGCCCAGATTTTCCTTCAGAGTACTTATGCATTTTACAGTCTTTTCACCTCCCATGGGTAGCTTTAACCCATGCACTTAAGAGGCCATGGAGCACAGCACTCTGCCCTACAGCCACCTAAATACCATTTTACCATATTTAACAAAAGTCATCACTGAAATAAAGAAAATTCCTTTCCTCCAAGTTGTACACTCATTTCTACTCTTTAACCTTAAATATAGGAGGAAGGGCAGTGAGCACTGATAAGACACCTTATCCTGAAGGACCCTCACCACCAGTTACCTCCGGTCTAAACCTGGGACACAGGAAAGATTTCTCCAGTATCACAAGCTGCTGTTCATCAGTTGAGCAACGGTCATGAATTATGTTTATATTCTCAGTTTTTGGAAAACAAGATAATAGATATTGATGAGTCAGATTGTAGCTATTCTATATTATCTCACATTTGTAAAGGAGGCAAGAGCATATATGCAGTCAGATATTACAGTTCCGTGATGCACCGTGACGTGCTAAATCACAAAACCATGAGTCACAGCTAAGGCAATCTTCTCCAAGCTACCACTCCCTATTTTCTACAGCTGCTTTGTAAAACTCAACACAACCATACTACATATGGATTATTCCTAATGACTCCAGTGGTTCCATAATGCAAGGGTTTGGGCAAATATCTGAACCCTCAACTATGCAAATCACAAAGCTGATTACTAAAGGTTTCTGGTTTGCCTTGTGTCTGCCTTCAGACAGTTTTACAAATAATTTATGAATATTAAATACTAAAAAATAAATTAAAAAGAGGTTTCTGAAAGAGGAAATCTCTAGCTGTAAACATTACAAGGATCAATGGGCCAATTCTACCTAAAATTTAGGGTTTCCATGTATCTTTTCATTCCTGTTTTAACTCCAGTTATTTTATTTGAGAAAAATTAAATTGTTATCCTGTAATCAAATGAAAGGTAGCCCTTCATTAAAGATGTAAGAAGCTAAGTAATAGATCTGAGTTTATTTACAGGGCATGTGGTAAGGTCTGTCAACACTGCCTAAATATCAAAGCCTAAATCCCAGGCCTCCCAAAAGTCTTAGGAAATTTAGGAAGCCAAGATTATCCCTTTTGAGTTATTGTGTCTCTCTCTATTTGCTATTTACAGAGGATTTAAGATGGGTAACTTTAAGACAGTACAACGCTTAATGGGAAGCCATCACTTAAAAAATTACATACTAATCATTAAAACGAAAAAGGTGACAGTAAAAGCATCCATAAATAAATCTGTTTATATTTCACTGTCTCTTGTAAAGACAAGACTTGTTTTGGACAGAAGCTTTTCTCTGACCTTTTCCTAAACTAGTACTGTTTGCCTCACAGAGAGGCAATAGCAGTTATTTTCTGTTACATGAGAATCCATTATATCATACCATACACGATTACTCTTTCTAAGTGAAGCTGGAATGAAATCAGAGGAAAAGAAATCTGATCCACTTAAAGACAACTTGACAGAGTAAAATCTTGTGTTCGATAAAAATAAACATGTATTGAGTGGTAGGAACACCATGTCTGTCTTCAGCTTCACATTTAGCTGCAGTTTGTGAGCAGTGAAAGATCTGATGATTCAGCCAGGACTGACATACAAAATGGGTCAGAGAGAAATGGGTCAGAGGAAATACTTATTTATACAAAGCTTTTATGGCTCTTACACTAATACAAAGAAGACGTTTCACATTGCCAGGCCATTTGCCCCAAAGACCAAGGACATTTTGTTTAGAGGTATGGGCTTAGTATTGTTTGCTGGGCTACAACCTAGTGACAGGAGTTTTGCTGTTGACCACAAGACCCTCAGAACATATCCAGCCAATATTGATATGATTGATTTCAATCTCCATACTCTTCTCCTCACAGATTTCCCTTTGAGAGATATGTTCAAAATGAGCATTGTGGTTTTTAACGCACAGATTCTAAGAACTACAAGACTCCTGTATGTGGTTTTTTTTCCTGAGGAAGAGTTAAACATTTCCACATGCACAAACAGTGTTTTTAATACAAGTGCACAAGTTTTACTTGACAGCTATGTAGAGTGATTGCTTCACAACTTTATATGAGGTGCTTCAGAACTGGCAGCTGAGCATGGTTGGGTCAAATCATACTAAATGAAAGAGGCAAAGACTGACTGGAAAATCACCCCAAAAGATCAAAAGTTAGCATTTGATTCTGACTTTCAAAAAACCACATACTGAAAACTTGCCTATTGCTCCCAGTTTCTTTTAATAGCAGACAACACAATTCTGACTGGTTATCCTTTTTCTCCCCCAACAGCATTTTCTCTGCATGGAGAAGACATTGATACAGTAATTCACAGTGGTCATTCGAGTCAAGTCTTTAGATGATGTAATTCATGCAAGTTCATAGAATCATCAAAATAAAACCACAGGTTTTGGACAATAACTGGATTTCTGCTTTAAATTGGTTTATCAAATGCCTGCTATTCTAAAAATGCTATGTATATACCTGAATTGATTAGGAAATTTTCAAAGACTGCTTTTTGTCAATAAATACCTCTCCATCTTAGTCATGAACTTAATGGAAAAACGGATGGAAATGAAATCATGTTGTGGTTCTTTTGCCTAATCATTTCACAATGTCACAGTAACCTGTTTTCCCTATGAATAATTCTGCTTTTAAGTCAAATCATTTTCATTACAAGATCTAGTATAATCTAAGCTAAAAAAAGTTAAAGTTTTAGAAGAAGTGTTAAATTCAAAGCAAAAGTGTCTACTGTCTGAAACAGATATTTTTAAATCTAACTCATGAAAGCATTGACAATTTAAGGATAGTTTCAGGCAGAATTCAATTTTTTCAAAATTTGCTGTGAGAAAGTAATTTACTCCCCATTCTTAATATGTAACCTGATCACATTATTCATACTGCATTTCTACAATTACTCTATTGAGTGCAAGACCTTGATTTCCTTTTCAGGCTACTTTTTGTAACAGATGATTTGAAAGTTTGCATTTAATGGAGCTAGCTTGTTTTCATTTACATTTCTGTAAAGTTAACCAACAATTTCTGGGGAGATATTTGCTACTACAAACAAAGTCAAAATCAGACTTCCTTCCAACTCATGTTGCAACAAGTCACACCAAAGTAATTTTATCAAACATTTTCTAAATCATGGTAACTAAATCTGCTTATGGTGTGTAAAATTAGGGCAGCTGGATGGAGTTCACACCGTGGTAGTGAAAACCAGCCTTTTCGGTCTGCTAAGGTTCTTTTTAACAAGCAACTTGTTTTATTTTACATTGTCTGAAGTTTCATATTTGAATTTAAGTTTGAGCTAACTTAAGGGTTTTCCAGTGTTAGACTGGTCACCAGTGAATGAATTGAAACTGGTTTAAAACAAAGTTGGTCCAAATTCTTAAAACCAGCCTCCTTAAGCTTCGTATAAATCACATTGTAATAACCCAGATATTTTTTTAGACAAACCTTAGTTCTGCCTCTTCACATGAACATATTGTGAAGGCATTGGATTTAGATGTCATGCCACTGCTCCTTTTTTTTTTCTATACAGTGAAATTACTGATTAAACTGATAAGAGAAACTCAGCTTTGTCTTTTGATTTTTGTTATTAAACCTATTTGGAGACGGAGTTTTGTTATTCTTCAGACATAATATATTTGTAAACCTGTTGTCTTTAATGTTCTGATGTGTAAGTCCAGTGTCTAAAAAGAAAACAGGACCAGAAGAATACTGAGGGGGTCATAGCACACAGGCTTGTTACTGTTTTAAGATTTTATACCTTGCAAAGTGGTTTCCTCCTGCCTTGGAACTGCAAACAGCCTGTTTATTTAAATCGTTCAAAAGGCCCTGTAAATGGGTTACTGCAGAATAACCAGCTCTCAGAGGATGGGGCAGCACGTAACTGCATCCCCTTCTGGGAATCCTGTACTCTGCAGGACCAAAATGATGCTTTTCCATTTTCAGAATATTTTGTCAACATTTGGGGGGATTGGCCCTGAACTAGTAAATTATTTTCACTTTCTGTAATGGACATTCCAGAAGATAGCTAGAAAAGTTGGAGGCACATCCTCCAAGTTCAATTTAATACAAAGACAGGTCATGGGAAGCAAAAGCTATATTCACATCTAATGAGTCACCCAGATATTCAAACTACACTTTTAGGATTTTACCGAAATGAAGGTGTCCCTAAGTACATTTTCAGGCAATGGCATTGCAATGTTAGGGTAATAAATTAGTAGTAAGCATATTGAATTAATTTGGTCAGTAATTGAATGTGTGGCATTACTAATTTTATTATGTTTAATATTGTCTGATATCTCTACTGTTTGCTTGTACTCTTTTGCCTCTGCTATTCGATAGAGACAAAAGAAATATGGATGCAGGCATTCAGGAATGATCTGTTCACAGAATTTTAATTCAAAAGTAGGTGCAAGAAATCTGACCTTGAAATGCAAAAAGGAAAACTTTCAGTTCCACCTTAAAAAACCTCCTGAAAGACAAGCATACTTTCTACTCTCCTACTTGCAGAAGAAAATGACCATCACCCAGTTTTTGTTTTTGTTTTCTTTCAGGAGACTGACCCCTTTCTCTAGTTTTAAAAGATATGGGCCCTTATTTCTGGAGAAAGTCTTGCCCCACAGTCCGCAGGCAGACAGCAGCTCTTGGGCTGAGCGCAGCTGACTGCCCTCTGATCTCTCCGCTGGGACTGAGAACTGGGGTTGCTTCATGAACTGGATCCTACCCCAAGACTTCCCCTACAGTAAAAAGCAGCACAGTGCAACGGAAGTGAGTTTGTACCGAGGGCTAAATGTGCTCAGTAGACCCACCCTGGGAGGTTTAACTTCAGACTAGACCTAGTTTGGCCCTGGGAAGTTAAGACCCCTTAGCAGGCAGAGTGCATTTAGTGAGGTCTCAGGGCATAACTCCCAGTTCCAGTTTCTCCAGAATGAATTGAGTCTGTGTGCTATGACACCAAACCACAATATAAACTAAAGCACAGTAAATGCACTAAGACTGGGATTCACTTCTGAAGTGCACTCCTAACCCAATTGAAGATGCCAGGATAGATGCACTCAGAGGTGCCTCATCCTCCTGCACTGGAGAGACTTGGTGCTGAGTGTAACATCACTAACTCCAAGACAAAGAGTCCAGTAGCATGAGATTAGTTATATCAAAAATCTGGTATCTAAAATCAAAAATCTGGTAACAATCAGCTCATAGAAGTTTACCAAAACCAAGCTGCCTTTGGCCTTAAGATAGATTTGCACTAGTCAAAACGACGTGGTGTATTTTATCGGACTGTCACACCACCAGTCACAGTGATTGCTCCCAACCCTGAACACTGCAAACCAAGGAGTGTACCCTCTGTAGGCCAGGCACAGCCCATTTGGCAGAAATACAATGATATCAACAAAAATAATTCAGCTGAGTGGTTATCAAAAGCTTTTAGTGTTCAGTATCAGCAGAGAGTGTTTCAAACAATTTGCTGACTGCCCTACCTTTTTTCTCTTTCCTGTGTTACCTCCACTTTTGAAGCCAGTTTCCAAGCAGTGTTCACCAGTAAAGGCCATCACTCACTTTTACCATTTAGAAACAATCTTTCTCTGACTACCCAGCCTGCTGGAAGTAGCCAGCTTTTGCTTTCCTACTGCACCATCAAATAACCTGAATTAACTTCCAGAAAGGACATGGGGCTCACTCTCCTGCATATTTCAGCTGCTGGCTGCCAACTGAGACTTGCAAGTGATTAAAAGATTGCTTGATTAAAAGATGTCAGATAATTTTGGCTTCTCAAGAACATTAAAAGAAAGAGCTATTAAAAAAAAAAAAAAAAAAAAAAAAAAAAAAAAAAGCTATACAGTGCCTCCTCTCTAAACAGAAACAAAGAGAGCTGAACATTCCAGCTACGACATGAGAGCATAGAGGGTGAAGAAGGACAGTTTGGCCCTGCAGAAGGAGCCTGTGACAGATATCTTTGAACCAGCACAGCACTGCCAGGAGGACTGATCAGCAAAGATCCAGCTGTAAGTTTGCTGTGCTCAGGGAGCACTTATTATTAATACTGTCTATTATCCTGTCTCTTATCCTATGTGCTTTAGCTGAACTGCATTATTAGGGTAATGCTGTACGACTGCAGCTGTACTGCACCCAGTCTGTAACAGCTCATACTAAGACAGCTTGGGTGTCTCCACACCCTGCTCCTCCATCCTGCTCACCAGGGTGAGCCTGAACCAAGCTCCCACTGCTCTCACACATGAAGAAACACAGAGCTGGCTCAGCTCCTGATAAGGTCACACTCAGTGTGACTGGAAGTGGTCCTCTGCCTAGCTACAGCCCACTTGAGCTGTGTCTCACACACTCATCAGTCAGCAGAAGATGTGCAATCATGCATCTGTCCTTTGAGAGAACAGAGAAAGCACCAACTCACATTATTGAAGTATAGCCCTACTACTGTCACCAGCTTGACTTTCACCATGGGCCCTCTGGAGATCTTCTTGGCCTCTGATCTCACGTCAGCAGTATTCACATGAAGCCAAAATTTTCCAGCTGCCCCCTGGACAACTATTTTTGCTACCAAACCTAGCAATATGTGCTAGATACATATACATACAAATGCCGTCATTAAGGGCCTGCTCTCACTGAAACTAATGAAAGTTAAGTTAATTTACATCAATGGAGGTTGTACTCGGTTCTTTATCACAGAAAATAGAAGGACTGAACACAAAAGAGATATAATGTGCTTGCTAATGTACCTAGTGCTGGCAGTAATACTAAAGTACAAGCCATACACCACCATTTACAGCCAGACAATCACTACGCGCTGGGGACCCCAAAACTCAACATAGCATTACAGCCCTCATTAGCAGCAATGAGATTTCATGCACACCCCCTATGAGTCCCATTTGACGCACTGACAGTAAATATCGAGCCAATACGCTTGTGCGTGTATCCATTAATGCAGTTAAAAAGCTTTGGAATGAATGCCTGATAACAGGTTTAGTACTTTAAATTAGCATAAAGGAAACACCAGCTGGTAAAGCTGAGGCATTATTTCAGGTTTGTTATTTTAAATAAAGTCGATAATAATTGTGCTTGGTTTTTGCCAGTGTATTCAAGGCTACAGATCTGCTGCGCACCAGTCTCCAGGACTCTTGTTCACGCAGCAGCCAATTCATCTTCTGCTGGTGTTAAAAATGGAGTTGGGAAAAAAGGAAAGAACCTTATCTCATGGAGGGGAAACTTTTGGTCTTTGGAACACTGAGACATACAGCAATGGCAATGCTGACCTCCAAGGGTCAGGCTGGTGACTGAAGCAGCCAAGAACAGAGCCAGCGCTTGGTAACATTGAATTGCAGCTCACAGAGTTTCTACAAGTTATCCCTGTCCATGCTCAGCTGCAGATCCAACCCAGTCACCTGTAGGAATCCATCCCCAGCAAGATCCCCTCCAGATGAATGCAGGTTGATTGTCCCAGAGGTTTTATAGTGGTGTGGAATACAGCAGGCAGCACTTTCCCGGCTCTAGCTGCAGCATTGACGGCTTCGTTGTGTTCTGGTCCCTGTTGTCCCATCCTCACTGAACGTGACTGTCTCTACAGCTTCCCTCAATTAAGTGGGTCATACGAATGCTCCCTAGTCTATTTAGTCAGAATAATCATAGAATCATAGAAAGGTCCAGGCCGGAAGGGACCTTTAGGGTCATCTAGTCTGACCTGCCCACAGTTAGCAGGGCCACCCCCAACTAGACCCAGGCTCCCCAGGGCCTCATCTAGCCTCACCTTGAGTATCTTCAGGGAAGGGGCCTCAACCGCCTCCCCCAACTCATTTGTTACACTATTTTAGAATAGTTTTGCTTGAAGGAGTGTGCAGGGATAAACAACTCTTCAGGAAAAGCTGTAAGGGCCGTAACCTTCAGCAGGACAGATATGCCAAAGGACAGACGTGTCAGCCCATGAAGCTGTTTGATGAATGAACATCTCCCAACAGCCCTCTATCCTCTTCCTGTAGGTTCCAGTATAAAATGCTTTTATTTAGAGGTTTATAATTTCCAGGTGTGGGAAAATTACTACTTTAGATTTGCTTGTATAATTCAAGTGAGACAAATAATGGCAGTGTAGACAAGTTCTCAGCAACCACTGCCTCATCTTCTTCCAATAACTTGTAAACATGAGCAGTACGTGGTCTCCAGCTTCCTAGGGCTAGGACATCAATAGACAGAGACACATCAAAACAGAGTACCTGTGACAGAATAGCTCTTTAAGGAACACATGCTTTTGTATAAATTATTAGTACTTGGCCGACACACATTACTTCTTCTGTGTATGAATTTCTTAATTTTCATTGCCAATTACTTACACCAAAATGTTGGACATGAAATATGAGAGTATAGAAAAACAGAGGTCAAATTAAATCTGCATATTTCTGCTTTTCTCCTTCTGTGTTTTTCCTGCTTTATGTTCACCATTTGATTCTCAGGATACTAAGGCAGCTTTTAGTGTAGCAAGTTTTGAAAGAGTTGTAAAATATGGAGCAAGTAATTTCCAACTGAGATGAGTTAATAACAGTAATAAAACAACAACCTACATATTTCTCAGCTGAAGATCTCAAAGCACTCAAATGAACACATAAAGCATCACAGACCTTTAGGAAAAAAAAAAGTTATAGCTAGGAAAATTGAAGTGTAAAAAAGTGGCGTGATTAAATCACAGCACTAGCAAAACTAGGAAAGTCTTGATTCCCATCAATTTTTACAGCTTTCTTGGGCAAGACTCTGTATGAAGGTATGCTTGAGCAGTAAGACAAAAGTAAGACAACAATTGAATGAAAAGAATCATAAGGAATTCCATCATTTCCATCATCAGGGAACAGCAAGCTTTTTTATTCCTGCAGCCCAATCTACTCCTTCTCATTTCCCCATTATCTACTTGAAAAAGTAGATAATGGGAAGTAGAAAACTGCGTGTCAGTTTCCCATTTCAATGGGTATCTCTGAAAGGTAGGGGATGCCTTTAAAACACTTAATATTATTAGGAACAAATATGCTGAGCATTTTTTACGGCCAATGAATTCAGTGAGAACGTGCATTCTTCAAGTTCCCTACTGGGAGGAGTGTTAAATACTAGGAGGTTGTCTTTATGCATTGTACCCCCTGTCAAGGAAGGGTTTTGCTGCGATTCTTTACCCGTAAATGCTTTAGCCTGAACTGCAGAGCAATATCAGTTTTCCATCCCTGATGACGAACCATTTGGCTCAATCCTGTTAGACCATTTACTGCCTCCTGTTCCATAAGGCAGATGTTATGGAGATAATTTGAATGGATTGAAACCAAAGGATTCTTTGGAATTCCGTTGACCTTTTTTTCATTTTGCTTACCAAGGGAAAAACATTACAGGTATCACAGAAAGAAGAGAGAGGCCTAGCAGAGATTTCTCTTTCATAGGGGTATCTGAAATGCTTTATTTCTAACTGTGAGCTCAAATCTTTTCTCTAAGATCTTCACTGTTTTTCCTCAAGCTGGGAATATACTTTTTGCTTAACAATGCAAAATACTTCCAGTCCTTCCATGTCTCCTACAAGGTGCCTTCTCTTCCCTGTCAGTGTTTTGTAAATGCATAGGTTTTACAAAACTCTTCAAGGAAAAAAAATCCTGCCTCTGTATATCTGCTGCTATACACGACCAGAGCTGTCCAGGATAAGAAGTTCATGTTTTTACTGGCTACCAGGGACTAGACTTGAAAAACAGGGTGTTCTTCTCCATTGGCACAAAATTCTAGTTCAGGTGTCTAGTTCAGATGTAGAAGTCAAAGAACCTGATATTTAGAGTTAGATGAGACAAATTGCAGTAGTTATGTTGGACTTCAGTACCTCAATTACTACATTAAATGGCCAAATTCTCTGCTGAATTAAGTTCTTGGAAGAGAAAACTAGCTGCATCCTGTGCTGATGTGCAACATGGAAATTAACAAGTCTAGACCGGCTAAGAACTAGTTTTGCCATTAATATTCTTTATGCTAATTCTCAATTTTAATAAAATCAAACCTATTGCTGTTGCTGACCAAATCATCCTTATTTGTACCACCCCAGACTTTGCAAAACTATGCAAGTAGAAATGTTGTCATAAAATACAGGCAAATACCATTAGCACCTTCTGCAAAAGCTGACAAAAACCAAGGAAAGTGAGATGCAATCCTGGTAATATGCGTGCATATGTGGGAAGGAACACTTAGGGGTCTGTGTTTTTAAGATATTACAAAAGAATTCTCAGCTGTGATTGCAGTCCATCAAATGCAAGGTAAGATTCAAGGCAAGAGAGAAGAAAGTTCAAGCAGATTAGCATAACAATAATCTATTCTGCAAAATGTTGGGAATAGATAGGCAAAATGGATAGATTTTTCATTTCCAGAATATAGCAAAGAAAAGCTGAAGTTCCCTTTTGAAACACAGGCCTGCTTCAACGAGTGATTGACAAGGAGCAATGATGGCAGAAGAAGTTTGGTTGACACTTCACAGAGTATGCGGCAGTTCATCACACGCACCTTGTTTAACCTTAAAGGGTTTAAGATTATAGCAAGCAATTTCTAGCACTTCCATCAAAAAGTACACAGACAACAATATCTGCCAAAATGTGTCTTCATTGTTTGCCTATTGTTGGAACTGAATATATCTACAAATTAGAGATTGCTGTGATTGGAGAGTTCAAAAGACTAATAAATCTAAATTCAAAACAAAAGAGTCACTGGACTGACATTGATTAAAATACACATTGTTACACAGTATCATGAAGCTGAAGCTACATAGTTGGTGCAAGTGATGGTCTTTGTTACCCAGAGGGAGGTAGTCACACCTGAGAGGTCTTCACAAGGGAAGCTGGACCTGAAAGAGGTCTCATCTTTCTCCCCTCTCATTGCTCTCAAGCCTGAGATCTCCTTTCACAGGAGTTTTCAGTCCCTGGACGGTTCTGAGCCCTTTACCTCTGGTCCTGAACTGGGTGATGCAAATGTGGGGTTATTTTCCAGGCTGTAGCACGTACCTTATCTACCTTATCTTGTCCCTTGGTTGTTTTTCTCTCCAACATAACCGCATCTTCTTGTCTTAAAGCAAAAGCCATCTTGCCAGCTCTTAACCAGTAGGTGACCATCACCTCATTGTTCATAGTTCTTGGGCCTGTCTTTTCAACCTGTGCCCGTACGGCTTTCACTGTTTTCCCATGCTTCAACATCACATCACTACAGGAGACACCTGGTACCAAGTTGCAGCTCACACGGCAAGCTCTCACAGCAAGTTGGCAACAAGTCCAAACTGGGGCTTGTGTAGTCAGCATAAGCCACAGCATAAGGCATATGTCCTGCTACTACCAACAACTACGTTTTTTGTACTGGGACACTGTGTACAGAAATGGTTATACATTGGCCACCAATTATGCCATATTAGTGTGTTTATGTCTGAGTTCAAAGCAAGCTAATACTAATGGACAGCCAGCAGGTACAACCCTGCTGCTTTCTGTTGTCTCCATGAGATCACTGGGTGTTTCTGCAGAGAAACAGCCCATTATTACTTCAGAATTAAACCTTTATTCCCATCAGCTGGAGAAGAAAGGGCAACGTTTGTGGAGCGCATGTTTCACTTTAAAAAGTACATGCTCTCAGCAGACTTGCTGACATTATCCCAACTAATAAGTGAATGGGCTTTGGGGCAGCAGCTGACTCCACCAAACCCACACTCTGGGAAGTGCATTAGAAATAGGAAGAGCCACGTTAGACAACGTGAAAAAGCCACTGTTTGGGCTGATGCAATTTTCTTTTTTTGCTCAAATCTAAATTGTTTTCAAACATATTTACCTCTTCTTATTACCAGATAACAACAATTTACTTTGGAGCACAAGAATTTCCTCGAGAAAAAGCAATGTAGGTAATTTTACAGTCTTCCCAGCTCTATAAATCCCTGGCTAACAATGGCACTGGTTGCTAGTGTGCTTGCTCATTTGTTTGCTAGTTCAAGGATTGTGTGGTGTTTAGTCTAAAGCTTTTTCCACTGTTCCAGGGAAAGGGTACTGATTCATTTCTCACTGACTGAAGATGAAGTGCGAAGTTTCCTTCTCACTCTCTCAGGCCCCAGTGAGCCAGGCAGGTTACTGGAGTTGTTCTGGTGCTTCTTCCTGCTGTAACACATCGGGGAGAGCCAACAGGGATGCAGGATGAAGCTTTTTCATATATTTCACATATTTGAAACTGCACACTAAACAGGGTATTTAAGGCCTTCTGTGTGATGCTGAGTATGTACAGAATGAATTAAATTGATGTAAATCAACGCTGATTTAAGTTACTGAATCACTACTCATGCAAGCAACTCCACCAGTGATGTGAAGTGTGTAGAGCATCAAATAACAGAAAACATTTATATTTGCATCTGGCTCCCATCTAAAAAGCTGCCCTAGTGGGTGTATTCAGGTAAGTTACAGGCTTCCAGGAAGAATTTTGCATCACCACATGGTTTGAAAGTTAGAAAAGCTGTCAATAACAATGAGATTTTTAGATTCTGAATTACATGGTCTTTGTGTCTTGTCTGTGAAAACTTCCTGAGAGCAATATGAAAAAAGTATGCTAGGTAACAGACAGTAGGTGGAAATGACAAGTCTATATAGAATGCAAAAAAGGGCTGATTGTGAAAGTAGTCAATTATTTCTTTCAATGATTTCAATCAAGAAATCAAAGAAGCCAGGGAGTGCAACGATAAAGGGGAAAAAAAGGAAAAAGTGGGGTTTCTGAGGAATGAGGAGGAGCAGATAATAAATAATTTCCACATGATCCCACAATAACTTCTTTACCTGAACATATAGTTACAAAGTTGAGCTTGGAGACAAAGCCAGGTTATCTATTGGGAAAGAAAAGAAAACAGAAATTACCAAACCTGAGGCTGAAACAAATTTCAGCATTCACTTGAATATGAGATGACAAGTCTGACAGAACAGACTGAACAGAGATACTAACTCACCAATGCAAAACAACAAATTTACTTCTTATCATCAAGAAAAGTGGCAGATGGATGTCCAAGAGACAGGGCAACAATAGGCCTCATGAGAGATGTGCAGCCAGCATCACCATGGTAACTGCTGTGGCTGCTCAGGACTGGTGTTGGCCACAAAACATGATATAACTCCCATCAGCAACTTGGTACTGGGACTTGGTGTCCCTTTGGCTAATCCCAACAGGATCTATAAAGTTCTTGAACTTTGATCTTGAAGATGATGCTGAAGCCTTCCTCCTTACCTCTTAACAAGCTATGATGGCAGTGACGTGGCTCTCTGAACCTATACAAAATCCCATTAGAGAGAGTAACTTTCTGAGCTTGAGTTGGAACCTGACAAAATCCCAGGCAAAGCAACCTTTCCACATCAAATCCCCCAGGAAGAGTATGGCAAACCGAACCTTCTGGACTCAGATCACTTGTTCTGAGGGTTTGCTGTTCACAATTTCTCTGAAGATGTTTGTATCCCACCTCTTCCCTCCCCAGTGCCGCAGCCTGCAGCCCCATTGGCTGCACTGAGATAGCTGTTTGCAGAGCAGCTCTGTAAAAGTGACCACTGAGACAAGTGGGCTGCATCACTACTGAGAGCAATGCAAAAATCCTGGAAACTGGAAAAAAGCACATAATAGGGGCCAAATGCAGAAGTGTACTGGGATGGAAATAGCCTGAGAGCCATCCCTTCTCCTCAGCCTGCTGAGGCATTTTCCTTGGAGAATCAGCAGTAAGAGACAGGATGAAAACTAGGACTCCTTCTCTCTCTGGGGAGTCCTAATCCTACCAGGCCTGGAAGTTAAGCTTCCTCTTGTTTGTTCTGTCTGCCTCTGGCCCCTTGAATCTTTCCTTCCTCTCTGTACAGTGGCCCAGCCATGTCAGATCAAGGGATTTTGACAAAGGAATGAAGGATATGAAACAGTGGGGCTAGACGTCCCTCAGGGTGACTCAGGAGTTCATCAGCATATTCTTCTACACAGCAACCTTATGAAGAATGTGAATAAATAATAGCAGGAGAGAGCATACATCCACATGATCTTTACTGAGGGAATGGCTAACTAGTGAGAAGAATCATCCTAACAGACATAAAAAACATAATAACAATTAAATTTTTGTCTTAACAGATGCTGTCTGTGTATCATTGGTGCACACATACACTAAGAGTTTGCTTCTAATTCCTTTGCGTGCGGTTGTTTTTTACATTATGTCAGTGTTATTCAAACATTTACACTAGGGATTTTTCCCAGAGCATGCCTCCAGTTCCTGTCTGAAATCCAGTGACCTTAAATACTGAGAAACTCTTTAAATAGCTTGTGGTGGGTGACACAAACTCATGTTTCTATTTTAATGAGAAAAGAAGCATATCTAATGAGGACCATCTACTCATGCAATATGAATCACTGGGGCAAAAATGTTCCAATTTACCAACAATACAAAATGAAGTGAGTCAGGTCTCATGTTAAGAAAGTAAATCCCTTTTTTATTGCGATGGAAAATGTCAAAATCTAACTTCAGTTTTCTTCATCCTCTCTGTTAGCTACTAGAGCTCAAGATCTCTGGCTAGCAAACATCAAAGCTTGCTTTTTTATTATTTATTCCAATTGGAAAATCATTTATATTTTTTCCAGCTTTCTTTCCTTTATAAATAAAATTAATAATAATTTCTGCACTAGTGTCTGCCTATAGCATTGAGTTCTTATATCACAGAATCACAGAATGATATTTGGTTTGGAAGAGACCTCTGGAGATCATCTTGTCCAACCCCCCTGCCAAAGCAGGTCCAACAAGAGCAGGTTGCACAGGAACATGCCCAGGAGGCTTCTGAATGTCTCCAGAGTTGGAGACTCCATCACCTCTCTAGGCAGCCTGTTCCAGTGCTCTGCCACCCTCAAAGGGAAGAAGTTCCTCCTCATGTTTAGGTGGAACTTCTTATGCACAAGTTTGTGCCTGTTACTTCTTGTCCTGTCACTGGGCACCACTGAAAAAAGACTGGCCATTTCCTCTTAACACCCACTCTTTAAGTACTTATAGGCTTTGATCGGATCCCCCCTTTGTCTTTTCTTCTCCAGAAGAGAGATATCTGACATTCTTACCAAACCAACAGAATGTAGGGTCCCAACTAGCCAGTGAACCACACCAATCTTATGTCAGTCTCTGCTTTGAAACTGGTGATGTGACACAAGTGTACAATCACAATCTGATTCTCTCACATCATCTGCTGAAAGTTAGTAACAACAGAAAATCACAGAAATGTTCAGCTCCATTCCCATCACTACAGGTGTGTTATGGAGGCAAACAGTGCCACCAGCACACACAGAAAATGAGAAACTGCTACAAAGCTGTCTTTTCACTACTGAATCCAACAATGATGAAATCATAACAGTAGAGATTTTTTTATTACGATATCTGTGGCTTGACAAACTGCCCACCCATATCCCCCACCCCTGCACCCACTGGTATCAGACACCGGGCTGAAATTTCAGTGGATTTAAAGAGTGAGGGAAAAAAGGGACAGGCCTGCGTTAAATGATGCTGAAGAGGACCGTTAGCCCCACAAGAGTAAAAGGGAATAGGAAGTTTAGTCCAATGTGAAACGGGCAGAACTGTCCACTCCAGCAGGCATTGCCACCCAAAGCTTGCCCAAGCTGGACAGATCTCCTGCCCAGCCTTGGCATCACGCACTTTATTGGTAGGTCCATAGATTCAAGGGATTCAATTCTCTCATTCTCTGTTCTATATTTTACACAAAGAGCCAGATTCTTTTTTCTGTTTTATGTCAAAACTTCTTAAATGATGACAGTATATCAGATGGAAATGTCACCTCCAACAGGTATGAAAGTTTGTGGTGTCCTACTAACTCCATAGACATTAGACATCACAACAAGGCTCAATGCAGTGGTATCACACTTTTAACTTGAATGTTGTTTGTTAACCCTTCTAAACAGCCCATCCTGTTCTGCACTGTGTGTGCACAGCTCTTCTTTGCACGTGCGAAATATCTAACTGCCATTTTGCCAGTCTTCTTTACTGTGTCCAGTTCTGGGATTCCCAGTTGAAGAAAGCCAGGGAACCACTAGTGAGTCCAGCACAGGGCTATGAAGATGATCAAGGGAATGGAGCACTTCTCTTATGAGGAGCAGGGTCTTTTTAGCCTGGTGAAGAGAAGATTGGGAGGGGACCTCATCAATGCTTATCAATATCTAAAGGGAGGGTGTCAAGAGGATGGGGCCAGACTCTTTTCAGTGGTGCCTGGTGACAGGACAAGGGGCAGCAGGCACAAACCAGAACACAGGAAATTGCCTCTCAACATGAGGAAAAACTTCTTTATTTTGAGGGTGACAGAGCACTGGAGCAGGCTGCCCAGAGAGTTTGTGGAGTCTCCTTCTCTGGACATATTCAAAACCCACCTGGATGCATTCCTGTCCAATCTGCTCTAGGTGACCCTGCTTTGGCAGGGAGGTTGGATTAGATGATCTCTGAAGTTTCCTTCCAACCCCTACCATTTTGTAGTTTGGTGTGATTCTGCCCCTTTCTTCACGCTCTGTGCTCCAAAAAATTTAAACTCATCAGTCAACTTCAGTCAAATTCAACAGCAGTAAGAATCTTACTTGAGCAGCCAGGGAGATAAACTGTATTAAAACTCTCACTTCTATAAGAAAAGGGTTGAATCAAAACTTATTTTAATATTTTGGGACTTATTGGAGCTTACTGTAATTCCCATTTTCCTCTGTTGAGGGAATGGCTACAGCCTCAGTCCCACATACAAATCTGAGGACTCACACAGCAGCTCAGCCTCCAAGCAAAATTTCGCATCAGTTCTAGCATTTATGGAAAGACTTCTTTTTTTTTTTAATCTAAGAGTATAAAGCAAAATCTGCAAGTAAGCTGAATAAGGAACCTGCATCCAATGAAACTGGGTGAGTCAAAATTATGTGCGATGATCCAGTGATAAAGGCATAATAGTGAATCTGGAAAACAAAACTCCTGAGTCCTTATTGTTACCAAAAGCTTCTTATGAGATGGTAGGTAAAGGCCATAGTCAAAACCAAGTACTATTCCCAATACTAACAGCAGCTTAGTAGTTTGATTCACTGTATTGTTCTTCTGCATTAAAATCTCCCACCTGTCCCCAGGAAATAAAAAAAGCCATGCTTAAAAAATCATGTTAGATAGCAAAGGCTAATCGGTTTGTTGTCGTAGCATCAGTATTTTTCTATTTGTGATGGAAATACTCCTATCAAGTAGTTGTATTTTACCTGTCTAGTATAGCCGCTCTGTTTGCATACATCTACATATATATATATATATATATATATATCACACATATACACATATATATTGCAAAGATTTCTATCTTCAAGAGTCAAAGCAATGTTACTTAGGAGTTTACTCAGTTTAAACTCACTGGTAGTATAGTCTTAAAGAATAACTACATATGGATACATCTGGATACAATTATATAAATTAAAGATGTCCTTCTACAGCAATTGTTTCTTAAAAACTGAATTACTATCCAACATTCACCCAGGAGGAATCAAAGACATCTGTTAAGAACCACTCTTTTTGTGTTGCTTCCAGGCTTATGTGTTGCTACTGTTCTGGGTGGAAACAAGAGAGAGCATGATAGCTGTATAAATCATGAAGTAGTTAACTGTAAATCAGAGTAGGTATTAGTATGTAGAGTTAGGAATTACCTAGTTTACTGGGTATCAGTCTTTATAAAATTACACTACTGCTACTCTTGTCAGGAAGTGAAAGCAAAGAATAATGCTCTGTAGTACTAATTAGGTATAGTCAGGAACTACTTAGCAAGAAATGGGGCCTCATTAAGGCATTGACCAAATTTGAAAGTGCATTTTTTCATAATTCTATGAAAAAGGATAGTGCTCAATCCAATATTGCTGACTGGTTAAGTAAAATTTATAGAAGTGTGAGATCACCAGAGTTACTTAAGAGAAGTGCTTAGAACATGAATCTGATAAAGGTGACCTTGTAAAAGTTAAAAGCAAGTAAACAACATGGTGAACACAGTGGATATTGTTGGAAAGAAAATCAAATTTTAGCAGAGTAAAAAAAATTCTGAAGACATTACAACTGATCAAATCCTACAATTTCCAGTGGTCCAGTAAATCTTTTGTCAACCTTTGGCAGCTTAGCCAGTAATGCTAAGAACATCAAGAGTTGATCTTTCCTACCATTTTTTCAAGATTTAAAAACACTTCCTTTTTAACCTTTTTTACAGTAAGAATAAGTAAGCAAAGGATAGGATCCCCTAGGTATTATTAATTCTTTTCTTATTCACACCATAGTAAGACTGTGGCAGCAATACTAAGAACCATGGACTTGAATCACTGTAAAACCAACAAAGTTCAGAATGATGCCCCATGTATTTGCATGGTGCAGATTAGGAAACCATTACAGTAGGAGATATATCTGGTATATGCTGCCCTCAGATCCTAGTTCACAGCACATTAGGTAGGGCAAAAGCTGGAGATGTCCAGTTTATTTTAATGTATATTTTACTTAAAATGTTAATTTACCATTCCTGAACATATTAAATGTGCTACTGATGTATTTACTGGGGAGTTGGTGCTCTGTTCCTACAAGAACTGTCTTAGATTCTTACACTTGGAATCTTCAGTTGGGACAATTCAGCTGACCAAGCACCAAAATCAAGTTTACATGTATGTTTATCACTGCACTTTCTTTAAATAAGTTACCAGGCTGAGGAGAATTTTGGAGAACCAAAAGCAACCAAAAGCTAAATATTGTCTGTCCCCACTGAATACCATGTTGTCCCACTGCAGCAACAAAAAAGTAATCAAATAAGGTAGCGAGTTGTTCCCAAAACTATATAAATTGCAAGGTCCACACGGAGCTAATCATCAAGGATCTGACAAAGATCTGTGCTCCTGTTGTAGGTAGTAATGATGTGAAGCCCTAAGTAACTTGGAGCCGTAAGAACTTGTATAGCCACTGTCTCTGGATGTGCCCCACAGTGTTCCTGAATGGCATCATCCATATTTAGAGATGCTTATTACTGACTACAGTAGCTTGCATTGATTTGATAATGGAACAAAGTACCTGACTGCACAGAGAGGGGAAGCAGCAAACTGCATCAATTTACTGCTAAGGACCTGCACAGGTGGATTCTTTTACAGGGTTAACAGGATTATTGAACATTCTTAAAGCAACCAATCAGCAGCATCACTCCTAGACTGAATTCATGTGGATTTGCGGTCCATTTGTTACTCATAGTTATCATAAGGCTGAAGCAGTTTACATTAATTGTTTATGCTTAGATTAAGTTAAAAAGCCCTCTTCTGCATTCCTTCTCTAAGTCTCTGTAAATATGTGTCCATTTTGCTAAGATGCTGTCACTCCTTAAAAGAACATCTTATATTGGTGAAGTTTTAAGTGAAGCTTCTTTCTTCTGTGACTACCCGTGTCCCAGCCCATCTTATGACTATACTCATTCCTGGCATTTGCTTGGAAGGCACATGGCAGCCATAGCCTCATTGAAAAACTTGGCCTAGAGGACTTTGCGTTTCTCTCAGAAATCCCCTTGCTGTTCAATGGTTTTGTTGCAAATACTGTCTTCAATGAAGCAGGATCCAGTACGAATAAATAATGTCATAAATTTCTCCAGAATATTTACAATAATCTCTCCCATTCTGTCTCATTTTTCTTTGTTTATTTCTTCCAGATGTCACCCCACTCACCTCTCCTCTCCCTACTTGTCTGGTCCTGTCTCTGCTGTCTGATCTACCATATGTCTGGCTTTTGTGTGGAGTAATACTGATCATCTGCTCTTCCAAGCACACAAACCTACACCAGCCTCAACTGGAGAATCCCAGTCATTATTATGACTGTCATATGCAGCAAATATTCAAAGCAGGAGCAATCTCTTGGGTGACTGAGTTCAAGCTGAAACAGAAGCTTCCATGAAATCTGAAATGTTGCCTTTGGGTACACCATGAAATTTAATCATGCACCTAGTGGAAAATGTAAGCTTGATTCCTCTCAGGCTGGAGAGTGCAGCATGCTTTCTGGAGCTCTCCAATCGCTTGTTCCATCCTGTAAAAAGCATCTATCATTCAGAAAACAAAGTATGAGCTAGTTGTCTGCCATCCAGAAGACAATTAATGCACCCAAATCAGGGATAGGGTTTCAAACTGTGACTCCCAGTCAGTTTCGCATGGGAAAGGAGAAATACTCAAGTCCTTCCCCTTTTCACCTCAACAACCTCCTGGTTGCTGTGGATACACTCTAGAGGGAACACCCTCTCTAAGGGCACAGGAGGGCCATGGCACCAAGGCTGGACCAGGGATGTGTAGTGAGAGCCCCTCCTGTTCCCAGGAGCTTGTCTTGTGCACTGCAGGTGCTGAGTGAGGGAAGGTAAAGCTGGTCTCAGAGATCAGCTCTCTGATTGGTCTAAAAGACCTATTTATTCCCAAATCTGCCTCTGAATGTCAATTTGATTATGCACAACTAACTTAAGACAAGATTTTCATGAGCTGTAACTAAGATGCATGTTTATTGTTTTCTGGATACCTAACAAGCAGCCCCAGGGTCTATTTTTCTGAAGCACTGTGTTACATATTACAAAGTATTCCGAAAAGACTTCACATTTAGCAGACGTGTCCATGTGCCTCAGTTCCCAAGATGTGCAATGGGGATAAAACCAGTTCTTCATCTAACAGTATTTTTGTGAAACTAAATTAGTGTGTTAGAAAGTCTTATATTCCACATCATGATCACCATAGAAACAGCACAAGAAAATTATTAGCTGTATTTTCAGAGAGGCGTATAGTAAATGAAGGACGAGGTCACAGCTTGAACAAAGAATAAACCAAAGTACTGGCCTATGGAACACAGCCAGTCCATCCTGCACACTGGATGAAGCAGTGCACTTCTGCAAAGAGAATGTGCAATCATGTCATGAAACATTTAGTCATCCTACACATTTATTTTCAAGTAGTTTGCTCTATAATTTTCCCACTCTTTGATCATTCAATAGAAATATTTATCTATACACATGGTCACGCATAACTACGCAGAGAAGTATGTACCTACGTATCTACACACACAGAGACATATATCTATCTGCACATATATACAGGAACACTTCACAAAATACTTGCATTAATGACTTATTAAAAGCTACCTCCTCTTTTTCTGTCCTATAACGTTGCTATTAGTATATCAAAAGCGACCTCTGGAAAGACTTCTGTACATGCAGTGGCATTTCTGGTTTTTGCATCGGTACTGCTTCTTTTCAGAGGAGTTATGAAAGCATTTATTTTACTTTAGTAGTCAAATGGTGAGAAATGAACCTTGTGAATTTGTTGTTTAATGATACATACCATTGTGAGAATCTTTTATTAAAGTACTGTTGAAAACAAGAGTGAAATATACGTATTCACATACTATTTTTTAAATGCAATAAAAATTAATTCCATTTTTTAACTTCTTTGCTTCAGGGACCTGCTGCTTTTAAGTGCCACCAATCCTGTTATCTACAAGTTATCACTGGCATTTCAACAAACCAGCGTTAGTTGTGAAGTTTTTAACAAGACCCACTGTTCACATGATGCTACAGTCTGGGGGTTCTAGGATTTGATCACAGGTTTTGTTGAAGTAAATGAATGAACACACAAAGGCTTGTATTGACAGTAAGCATAGATCTGGTGGACAGGGCAGAACAATCCTTCAGGGGAAAACTAGAGCAGCAGTAAATTCCTTCCTTGTGCAAAGTCAAACTCATAAGAACTCATAAGGAGTCATTTCCCAGCCTCAATAATTTTCAAAATGGCAACTTGTTTATCATACATGACAATAAATACTGTACTATACTATAATAAATACTGTGTTCAGTTCTGGGCCTCTCGCTACAAGAAGGACATTGAGGTGCTGGAGCATGTCCAGAGGAGAGCCACCAAGTTGGTGAGGGGTCTAGAGAACAAGTCATATGAGGAGAGGCTGAGGGAACTGGCATGTTTAGTTTGGAGGAGGCTGAGGGGAGACCTCATTGCCCTCTCCAGCTACCTGTAAGGTGGGTGTTGGCCTCTTCTCCCAAGTGAATAATGACAGGACCAGAGGAAATGGTCTGAAGTTGCGGCAGGGGAGGTTTAGACTGGATATTAGGAAGAACGACTTTACTGAAAGAGTGGTCAGGCACTGGACCAGCCTGCCTAGGGAGGTGGTGGAGTCACCATCCCTGGAAGTACTTAAGAAACATGTAGGTGTGACACATCAGGGCATGCTCTAGTGGCTGAGATTGTAGAGAGTGGATTGTGCATTTGTGCATGGTTGGTCTTGGTGATCTCAGAGGTCCTTTCCAACTGTAACAATTCTGTGATTTTGTGAAAAGCATAACATGGTATGATTTAACTCAAGAGTGTGTATAACTAACACCGCTGTGTTGCTTAACTATCTTCACAGCAATGTGTTCTTGCTAGCTAAGCTCTGTTGACAAAGACAAAATTCGGCTGTGTCTTTCCTGAAACTCTGTGAAAACTTCAGTTTAGAACAAAACAACATCCTGCATCCATCTTACCACAGCTACAAAAAAATAAGTCTTCTGCCTTTTTCCATGCCTGCACTGGCATCCACTTTTGCAACAGATTCAAACTTACTGACCTCACCTGCTTAATTCTTCAAGGCTGGTGCTGCCCATAGTTTAGTCTCCCGCTCTGTCCCATCTTCCACTTCTCTCCATCTCTACCTCTTTCTCTGTCCTCTCCTCGACTGCACCTTTTTCTGTCCTTTGTACATGTTTATTGCCCACACATGGAACAGATTCCTAATCCCTCTCTATAGGTAATTTTCTGTTTTTCCATATCAGTTCCTTAAAAATTCATTGTCTTGCCTTCATGACTCTCCTTGTATTCCTCAGTTCATGACAAGCCTCTTATGATGGTCTGACTTTTATTTGTTCAAATGAGATCATCATTAGCTCAGAGCAGGGACTTCTCTGCCATGACATTAATCCAATGGTGGATGTTATTGCCCCATGGGGGGTATTTACCTCCCTTATTGCCCTCAGAGGGGGTGTTATTGTCCCACGGGGAGGCTTTCTGTCTCTTGCTCCTCTTCACTTGTCCATAATTACAAATCTTCAGGAATATCCTGTGAGATGAGAGCTTTAAACTAAGAGCAACAGGGAAGGGAAATGACAAACCAATGCCAAGTAAGGGCTTGGCAAGTAAAGGGGGCAGGATGACATGGACAAGAGAGACTTCATAATTAGCAAAACAGGGCTGAAGGGGGTCTACCTCAAGCGTATGTACACAATTATGATATTATATATACACATGCAGACATGGAAAGTCCTGTCCTTCCAATTTCTCAGTGCAGAAGCAAATAAGTATCTAGAAGAAAATGCAGCTGGCTCCAGGTAAAACCCAAGAGATGTTTCACAAGAGGATGGCTAAATAAGTTCTAGCATTATTAACTGGAGATTAGCATCTAGCAAACAGAAGCATTTTAAATCAACATGATTCATTAATTTGCCTCCACATATCATAGAGTTTTGATGAGGAGAAATAAGACTTACTGGTATAAATTTTAATATATCTTGAAATATGAGCAGACTAAAGGTCTGCAAAAGTCGTACCAATACTAAAAAAAGGCAAGCAGCTTGTCTGACAAAATTAGAAGACAGTTTGTCTGATGTTAATCCCAGGCAAAAATATAGCAAGTTCTACAAGGGATCTGATTAATACAGACGAACAAGAATAGCAAAATATCAGTCTGCACGGCTTTAAAGGAACCAGATCTCATCAAAGGAACCAGATTTTCTTCCATGATCAGACTATGAACCTGTTTTACACAGGCAGAATAAAAAATGTAGAGTTTATAAGCCTTTACTACTATTCAATATTGCTAAATAAAAACTAGTGCTCTAACTTGACAATTAAACAGAGTCTAGTTAAAAGTGGGTGCAAAATCTGCTAGCTGCTAACTGCAGAATCATCTTCAAATGTATACATTTCTGTAAAGCCTCCTCAGTGATTAATATTGATTCACAGATGTTCTTTCTACGTAATGAAAGGACAAGCATGAGCCCTACTTAATTCTTAGGCAACACCTGTCTGGACAGGGTGCAACCCACGGCTCAAAGCAGGTAGTATGCCCTTGTCCTTCACTGTGCTTTCAGGAAAGACTGTGGTTTTGGAATTTCCTGTTGTCTAAGATCCCATCAGCTATTTCTGCTTCTTTTCTAAGGTGCCACTCTTTTCCCTAAACTATAATCCTTGCAAATCTGCCTATTGATATAGCTTCTCAAAGGGAATTTATTTTTTACAGGCTTAATTTTTTTCTACTGACCTCAATAGGCTGTGGATCTATACCCACTGTATTCCCTGGGCATATACTGTCCTTTCTTGCCCTACTTCTTTAACACACAGGTCACCAATGTCTGCAGCTGTATTTGCTGGCTGGAGTTCCATTGCAGGCCACATCTAACAGCATCTCTGCACTCAGCAAATGCAAACTCAGGAAATTACTCTGGGAGAGAGCCTGTCGCAGCGTCACTCTGACTGACACACAGTCCCAGACAACTCAAATGCTTGGCAGGTCAAGTGAAACATGGTGACAAAATATATTCATCCATTTATAAGAGATGAAGATACAAACCAGTGGAAGAGCTGTCTCTTAAATATAGAAAGTGTATAACAAATTCCTCTTCCTCTACTTCTAAATCATGGGAAAGCAAGACTGATGTTAGAGTTGATGGGAGCTTCTGAGAACAACTTTGGGTTCAAGCTTGAGGAAACTATTAGAAGTGTTAGGTCAGCCTGACTGAAACACCATCTCCTCTGCACTGGCTACGCAATTTCATGGTTGTTCAAGCAACAGTTTACATACAGCTTTTCTACCACCAATGCGGTAACACTATCAAGACATCTTAAACCATGACAGAACCATAGGTTATGCTATAGACAGTGGATGTAAGTGTGTTTTGCACAGTATTCACTGGCCTTTGAGAAAAGAAATGCCTCAAATAAGTCGCTCCATTGTATATTGTGCCATCAGTTTACTATACATTCACTTACACATACAGAGTCTGTCCCAACCTGGTAGCTTGTGGTAGGTAAACCCCAGCAGGAGCACAGAAAGCACCAGCGGACACACCAGCCAGCCCCTGAATCCAGTATGTGATGGTGGATGAAGGTTTGGGGTGGTAGAGGAAGAGGTGTTCATCACTGTTGCACTGTATCCAGCCGTATACACCGCCACAGTCCCCAGCATGGCTGATGCAGGGTGCTCTGGCACATTCCTGAAGAAATCCAGATGAAGCTCTGAAGTTATTTAAAGAGAAGAAAAAAAAAGCTCTGCAGCAGGGTTTTGGGCAGCATTGTCCTGTCACCCCACTGAAGGACTGCTCTACAGGTCTCTTCCCCTCTCTGCCCTAGTGTCAGCTTGCAGCTGCCAAACAAAACCTCCTGCCCTGACCTGGTCTGTCCTGTACCAAGTCCAGCCAGCAAGGCCTGGGTCTGCTGTGCAATGTGGCTTAGGCACAGCACCAGTGAGTGCCACATGTTTGTCTGTAAGCCTCAGGTCCCCCTCCAAGATCCCACAGCCCTGAGTACCCTGCCTACATGAAGCCCCAGCACAGTGGGATGCCCCCAACCCAACAGGGAACCTTGCAAAGGAGGCCATGGCTTAAACCTGGACTTCCCCTGTCTGTCCTTGTGCTCCTGAAAGCATGTCCCCCTTCTCAGGTTTGCACTCAGGATTGGCTTCCCCCGGAGGCTTCTGAGCAGAGTCTCGAGGGGCAGGTGGCCCCTGCTCAATTTGGGGTCATTTCTACAGTAGCTAATTTAAATTCCTTTTCAGTTCATGTTTTTATTTTGTGAATGCCACACTCAGATACCTAAATTTTGCCAAGCAGTTTGGAGCAAGCCTAAAGAAGACTCAGATATCCCTCCTTCATATCCTTGTCTTAGAGAGATTCCTTACATGGAAGAGTCCAAATTCTACATAATTTTTTCCTATAACTCTAATCAAGAATGATACATTTTTGGCTTGAGGTATTGACGTACATTTGTGAGATTTCCTCACTCCTGGTTGACTTCTCAAAAAGTCGAATCCAGAATGTGAGCATTTCCTTTTCTGATGTAATTTAAGAAAGCAAGTTTGTAAATAATTTGACTATATCCGCTGTTGATGATGTTAACTACATGTGTTGGTGTAGTCATATATACAATGACTGTCTTCAGTAACTCTGTAAGTAGTGATACAGGAAAAGACAGAGGTTTTATAATGAACAACATCAACTAGTCAATAAAACTGTATTTGATTGTCTCTGACTTACCTGTGGAATTTTCCTATCCTTTTAAGTGTTCTTTCATTACAGCTCAGAAAATAAATTAACTGGAGGCTTTCTTCAAGTAACACTTTTAAAGTTATTCACACTCCCCAAATCAAAGTTTGTCATATACATTCTTTAAAGTCAACACAAACATACAGCCTTTTACGTTTAAAATTATTGTATAGTTACTTCTGTGAAAGAGCTTAATCATAAGTAAATCAATTCATTAGAGATTTCACTTTTTCATAAAGCTGAAGTACACTCTATAAATGCAACTCAAAGGAACACTGTGCACCAATATGTCTAGTATTAAATTTGATTAAAGATTTCACCTAAAGATTTTTTTGCCTTGATTGACTAATCTTGGGTCCTAAGCTGAGAATTCAGCTTCCAGAAATATGCCAGTCACTGATTCTGGTAAATACATAATTAACTCAACCTGCAGCTTATTCGGGTAGGGGTGCCCAAGCTGCAGAAGGACCAAGGAGCCCTTGGAGGGTGCAGGTGTTTCCACCCTCCAGTCCCAGAGAGGCTCCAGCTGTATGGAGGGAAGCTCCTTTCCCAGGGCTCGAATAGGGAAAATCAGGGTACACAAGTCCAGGTACCCCCAGATTCTCAATACAGATGTACCCATTGCAAGGAATGAGCATCTTCCCAGGTACCCAGCTTCATCTGTCACAGCCCAGAGGACACCAGAAGTCTGGTTCTGCTTTACTGGTTGTGTTTAATATGTTAATTTCATTCAGGTTTCTATTTCATTTTAGGAGATTGGGATTATAACTACAATATGGCAAAAAGACTCAAAAATTGTTACACCACAAATTTACGCCCCCTATTTTTTTGCCACACTGAAGACAAAGAGAAAAGCTCAGCTCAGAGAAATTGACAGTAAGCAGGGTAGATTAAAATCTAAAAATATAGGTATTTTGTCTCAAAACAATAACATTCAAAAGTGCTATTTATAAATCTCTCTGAAGAATTTTTATATTTGTAAATCAAAAAGTTAAGTTCTCAATGCAGCTGGCTGCAGGCTTTGGCTAAATCAAATTTGTCACAGGAATTAAACTGAGGCAACATGACTAAATTTCCACCTGCAGTTAGAGCAATATAAATGCGAGACAAAGTTTTTGAACTAGCTCTTTTTTACTATTTATCTGTCAGTTCTAATGCATTTCATATTTGCATCCAGTTTTCTTAGTGGTATGGAAAACAAGTCCTGAGGCTGAAGGCATTTCTTTTATTCTCTTTAAAAAAATTAACTCAAATTTAGGTATTAATATCCTATCGATCTGTACTTTGAGACTGTTCTTACCCGCATCCTCCAGCTTGATATCTTAAAACTTCACCCACAAGTTATTATTTATTACTAGGCCTGGTGATGCTGCAGGTGCTCCTCAGCTCACCACAGCAGAAAACAATCACTTCTGAGGTCAGAGATGGACACCCCTTTGCAGAGCCTCTGCCCCATGTTCCGCTCCAGGTGTATTTTGGGGATGGACACTGCTGAAAACCAAATAATTCAATGGAGATGGTTTTATAAACCCTGCCTCTTCTTTGACAGTCAAAATAAGTGTTACATGGGAATATGAACTGATGGAATCCCCCTCTCATGCCACCACAAAACAGCCACAAATCCTCTCCATAATCACAGGTTAGGGGGAAAGATGCTAAGAGGAATTATGAGAGGCTAACTGGGAACACTTCTGAGAAAACCTCTCATTAAAAAAATATCTAGCACTGGCAAAAATGGACTTATCCTGTTGTGTCTAAGAATGGACTGCTTTTAGCTCCAGAACTTACCCAGCTTAGTCCAGTGATCAACCTGAAAGCAGACCTCTCTCTAGTTCTTACAAACCACAATTCTCTCTAAATGTTCTGACCATAGTCATCTTTCATCTGAAGACAGTGATACTATATTAAATAGGAAAATGGAATTAGGTTACTGATTTTTACTCCTTTCAGTTGGTTTATGGACTTTCTTTCACTTTGAAGTCCCCCAAAACTGCAGCTTGTCTGCCCTACAGAAGGGACCTTGAGGTCTGTAGAGGCAGCTTGCCATGTGGTGCAGGGGTACCACCTCACTAAACTTTTGCATGGATGTGAGAGTGAGAGAAAGCTCTAAAGGAAAAGAGATTTCTTGAGAAGAAACCAAAATGATAAAGATGTACAGATGATTAAATCCAGACTGATTTTTAAAATAAGAGTTCCAAACTAAAATGGTTTTAAATAAAAGAGCCCAAGAATTTCCTGTGTTTGGAGGTGGATTAAGTACAGCCTACCCTGACATGACCTTCATTACTGTCTGGGTCTGGACAGACCACGGGGAATTTCTCAGCTGGGACTGAAACTCCTTCTACAAAGCCAGACCCAACAGCAAAGCTGCCCCTGGACCCACAGCAGTTTGACAGCAACCAGCCTGGGCTCAGCAGCAAAGAGACCAAGGTTCAGTTGCCCGATGGCTCAGAGACTGCAGGTTGTAGCCCAGTCATGTCCCACACTCTGTACCCACTCACGTCCTTCTGAAACTTGGGCTGCCCAAGCCCACCAGGCCAGCACCAAGACAGCAGGGTAGCAGCCCTGTGGGGCTCTGCAGGCTCCATGATGCCCATCTGTTCAATCACATGTGAGAAGCACAGAGGAAGATGTTTTCCCCAAAATAAAACCGTGACTTTTTATCAAAAAAAAAAAAAAAAAGAAAAGCTGAAAATTTTGTCTGAAGACTCAAGAGTCTTTTTTTTTTTCTTATACAGCAATTTTGATACATATTTCCTGCCAGGCCTATTGATAAGCCAAGCTCCCATCTATTTGCTGTCATTAAAGGTGTGACTCTTCTTTTTGGCACTAACCTCAATGTCTAACAAGAGAGGGTACTGTGCCCACCCTCAGTATTTTGTGCCTTATATGTCAGAGCCACCCCAGCACAGAACTGACAGCTTCCACATAGCTCATGGAGCATTCTCTAATGACAGCGCTGGCTTTCCTATTTCCAGCACCTCCTAGACCACTAAACACCAGTATTTCACTGCACCAGTTCAGTATTTCCATCATAATAAATGTTATTCTTTGTACACGGAGGCTATGCCATTGCAGAAGGGTTTATACTCACCCTAATTTCTAAAGCAAGGGGAGCATAATGACAGCCCAGGAGGTGCTCTCCCTTATAAGACACATCCCTGCTGAGCACATTTGAAACCCTGTAGTATTTGCTAATGCTCACTGCTAGAGATGAGCTGTTGTAAAATGCTCTGGCGAGCTGCCAGGTGTAAACTGGGTGCTGCCTTCCTTAAATTTCCAAAGCCAGGATCAGGCTACTGAGCAGACTTGCTTTATTTCACCTTGACGGCATCTGTACCTCACTGGGAATTAAAGTACTTGTTTAATACACACCACGGCAAAGCAGTGATTTGTACGACAGGTCACACCTGATTATTTCCTTTTAAATCCTCTAAATAAAAGGTGGCTTAGAATGATAAGCACTAATCAATCATTTTCATTAGAATGAAGGAGTTATTTCTGCTTCTGCCTTCTAATTATTAATTTAAAAGGACAGAAAAGAAGTGGAGATAAATTGTTTTAAGTATCTAAAAAGATACTAGCAAAAGAATGTAGAGGAAAATCTGAACAATTACAAATTTTTAGTCCTTCAAATATTTCACTAGAAAATACAGTGTGCATTTTCTTCTGATTGCAATTTTTTAATAAGAAAAAAAGTTATTAAAGTTATAATGTCTGACAGTCTTTGTATCACAATATTCTTTTGTATTACTTGGCCCTTTTCAGCTTTTGTACTCTGGTCTGCTGAATTCTGTTCTGTTCATTTATCAGCATTTTAGTGGACTGTCAATCTACATGGCTGGATCGGAATTAAATCAGAGCACTAAAAAGGTTTTCAAAATACTTAACCTTGCAATAATGAAGGACTTTACTGAATATTATGAGGCAAAAATAGCTGCAAACATCAAAATGAATCTGTTGTCATAGGCAGGAGACATAAAAAATGAAGCTGTATTTTTTACATACTTAGTTCTGTATTTATGTGTCTGTGCAGAGTTCTGTTTCATAACTCATGTATTTACTTTTGCAACCAAAAAAATAGAAGAAAAAATAATATCTATTTTATAACTGCTCAGCATAGAATATTAATTGAGTTTTGAAATTCTTTATCTGCAGCTACATACCTTACAAAACCTGAGACCTGCAAACAACTACTGCATTTTCCTCTGTGTCTCATAGTTCCCCCATCCCTGGTTCGGTTTAACAACTTTGTCAGAAGTTTGTTGTCAACTAAGTGTTGAAAGAAAATATGAAATTACGATCTGCAAGAAAGGTTAAGGAGGAAGGTAGAAAAAGAAGTTGGAAAGAAATTATTTTATAAAAAAAATGTCTTCTTTTGTCCATTTATAAATTCACACTTGCACTATTCAGAACAGTCATGAAACAACTTCCTAACAGTGATCTCTGCTGGCACTGGCAATTAAACTGTTTCCTGATTTCCAGTTCAAAGGCGAAACCAAACATATTAGCTTTTGCCTAAATTCCTAGCCAGTGAAAACTTACAACACGTTTTGCATAAGCCTAGTGCTGGTGATATGAACTGTGCTATAATACTAACCAAGATTCAGGGACTGCTGTCTCAGAATAATGTGTCCATGTGTTGGTTTACGGGAAATGACACAGTTAAATAAATAAGAAACAGAGATGACTCTCAGTTGTGCCAACTAACCTGATTGCTACTGCAGTTAACAGCGTCCGGCTCTAAGGCTTGCCTGCAGGGAGAAGTCAGCACACACTGAAAGGTGCACTCTCATTCACAACACAAAGTCATCACAACCCACATCAGGGCTCTCCACACCGTCTGGTAAGAAAATATCTAGAGCTGTTTGACAGAGTATTTTTTTTTTTTTTTTTTGTACCATTTTATTTATCTAGTAACTCATTTCAGAGCTGCCAATAGCCATGACCACTGTGAGTGGAAGAGGGTAAATCATATGAACATTGAGGCTACTGGTCTGTATCGCTTCCTGTTCTTCCCTCTGCCTCATCATCACGGGTTTTACTTGGGCTCACATAAAGTTTGGAAGTGACTTCACTGCTTTCTTACGGGGGTGTCTGGTTTCATCTGTCAGATTGCCTAATGAGAGAGGATTGTGATTTTTTTCCCAGCCACCCCAGAACTTGCCCCCAAGATCCATCACCCTCCCAGAAGCAGGTGGTGGCCACAGCTGCCTTCACCCCACCCTACAGATGTGGCACCTGTGAAGGTGCCTCTGTGACTTTGGTTATGGCAGTTCAAACACCCTAGAAATGTCCAGTGCAACTACACTCATACCTTCTGTTTTACTGCTGAACATTCAGTGCCTGTGCTCTATCAGTGGCATAAAACTCAGTACAGTTACTTTTATGAGGGATCATCACGAGCACCTCTTCCCTAGTGCTAAATATAAAATACCCCTGAAGGCATTCTGCAGCACAGTGCAGGGTAAATAAAAGAACACACAATATAAAACAAAAGGAAATGTGTGGAAACTCTGACGGAGCTCTGGGGGTGTCCTCATGGAACGCATACACGGTTGACAGGCCCTGGGCTACGGAGGGGAGCCCAGTACAGGCCGTGCCTCCTGCCACCGTGCGTCCCGGGCTGATGCCGTGCAGGTGGGTAACAGCTGACACCAGATCTGGAGGATACTGTGTGCCAAATACGCTCAGGGATAAAAACAAAAACAAAACCAAAAAGAAAATGACAAGCGGAGCCCAGGCTGCCCAAAGCACGGGGCTGGGGGAATAGGCCACGCTGCGCCCAGCGCTTGGGCGCCCCCTGCCGTCCAACCCCGAGACACACGCGTTACCAGGGCGACGAAGGAGTCACCTCCCCCCCCCGGCCCCTCCGCGGCGCCCGGATGGGTCCCGCTGAGAGCCGACCCGGCCGGGCGTGGGGAAGCGCTACCTGGGGCGCCCCGCGGGGTACCCAGGGTTTTCCGGGGGCCGATGGTCCCCCGGTTTGCAGGCTTTAAGCCCCGGAGGGTGGGCTGCACGGTGAGAGAGAGTCGGAGAGACGGCGCCGTCCGAGCCGGGTCCTTCCGCCTGGTCTAACCAAATCCTGGAGCCTCGGGATCAAAACCAGACGGGCCTTCCCTCCCCTCACACCTCCGGGGCTGGAACCGAGCAGAGTTCAGGGGTTTGGCAGGCCTCGGTAGTTGACAAAAGTAAGAGATGTACCTGGAAAAACTCTTAAGTTCTGAACGTTTTTTTGTAACCGAGCTTTGCTGGCTTCAAAGCTGAGCCTGGTATTTGCTTGTGAGGCCTTGTTTTTGTTAACACAGTCTTGTCTGCAAACCACCTGCCACGGACAGGCTTCTGCAGAAATAAAAAGCAGAAATGTCAGACCATGTGAGGCTGGGGAAAAGCTGAGGCAATGGAGAAAATCGCATGGAAAATAAATAAGTGCCTGCAAAGCCCGTTTCATACTGGTCTGAGCAGACTCCTCTCTCACTGAGAACTGCATTAGAAATGCAATACCTTGAGTACTGCGTTTGGTTTTGGGCCCCTCACCACAAAAAAATGACATTGAGTTGCTGCAGTGGGTCCAGAGAAGGGCAAGGGAGCTGTTGAGGGGTCTGGAGAGTAAGTCGTATGAGGAGAGGCTGAGGGAGCTGGGCTTGTTCAGCCTGGAGAAATGGAGGCTGAGGGGAGACCGAATCACTCTCAACAACTACCTAAAAGGAGGGCATAGAGAGACAGGGGTCAGTCTCTTTTCCCAAGTCACAGGCAACAGGACAAGCAGAAATGGCCTCAAGTTGCACCAGGGGAGGTTCAGATTGGATATTATGAAAATTTTTTACATGGAAAGGGTTGTTAAGCGTTGGAACAGGCTGCCCAGGGAAGTGGTTGAGGCACCATCCCTGGAGGTATTTAAAAGGTGGGTTGACACAGTGCTTAGTGACATGATTTAGTGATGTTTTTTATCAGAATTATGTTGATGGTTGTACTAGCTGATCTTGAAGGTCTCTTCCAACCTAGACAATTCTATGATTCTAAATATGCCCCTGGGTATGTCTGCTGTGTGTGATCTCTACACATACTAAGCTGAAATTTGAAATCATGGAGCAAAAAAAGTTTTCTTTAATGAAAGGACTGTTCGCGTCTTTAGAGTTATATCTTCATGTAATACTGCACGGTACAGTGCTGTTTGCACTGTTCTATATAAGAAAGATTTATTAGAGCATTTATTAGAGCAGCTCTACAACCCCGATAGATTATCCCTGCTGGCTTCTGAGTAGGTCACAGGGCTCCTGCAGGGCATGCTCCATGGGGAGTACTCCAAAATAAAGTCACCAGAAAGGTGTCTGATTCACTGCTTGTAACTATGAAATAGCTCCTGTTCTTCAGTTCAGGTGCAGTAAACATAAACCTAGCAGCAGTGGCTGTATTTAGAAAGGATCTAAGTCAAAAGTAGAATTGGTGTACTTGCAACATCATGGTAACTCCATGACTACATATGGCTCAGTGCAGATTGCCAGCTGTAAACTCATCTCCAGTCATGACACCAAATACATCAATGGCAGCATTTTTGGTGTAAACCACCACTGCGGAGATCAAAGAGAGAACAGGTAACATTGGTGTGTACCTCATAAGACCTCAGCGGAAGACCTATGAAATAGGTCTCCTGTGCCACGGAGACCTATTTCATACGGGCCTGCCCTGCCAGGATGTCACTATCAAAGTTATATCTAACCTCTTCTCTCTCATTGCAGACAGCCAGACCTCTCCTGTTGGGAAGGGCTCAGGCATCTCAAGCCATCTGAGGTGTCCTTGGGTCTGAGGTGTCCTAATCCTGTCCGGTGTCCACTGCAGCTCCAGGGCAGCCAGTGTCTCCTATGGGACCTGTGTGAGACACCTGGGATGTGCCAGGACATTTCCAAGGCTCTGATGCTTCTGTGTAGGCAAATGAATCTCCTTCTAAAAGTCTCCATGCACCCAAGACTTGATTTGTCCCCAAGCTCCAGGCACCCTCCAGGGGAGCTTAGGTAAGAAGTAAAGGTTTCCTTTGCTCCCGGTGTAATTAACAGAGACAATTTTACTTTCCTCAGAGCCATTTAAGGTCTGGCTTAAGCTCTCGATGTGCACATCTTCCCCTGATGAGATGGGGAGCATGAGTAACTACACTCCCAAGTAAAAGTCTCAGCATTTTGAATTTAAACAACTTTTTCTTTTTTTAATTCCAGTGCTGAGTCCAACATAAAATTAAAGCTACTCAGATGGTTATTAGTTAAGCCTGAGCGCTGTTCACAAATTCGGAAAGTAGGCAATAAGGAGTTCAGGACATTTGCAGATGGACTTCTGAATAAGCACAAGTTCAGTGCTGCTGGAGGACCACCACTCTGATGCAGATTGTTGATTTTACTGATTTATCACTTAGGCAAAATAATCTTGATCCATACAAAGTCATGAGCTATAAGCAGTCCTGAGGTCTGCAAGTTTAGAAAACTTGGTTAATTTATGCTAGGGCTGGCTGACCTTTGCGTGTTCTGCAACTTCTTATCTGCAATGTTTGACAAGTCATCTTATTTCCTACTAATCTAACTAAAACCTGAGTTTAAAAAAACACTCCCTGTTTTTATTCATATTGGGGGAGCAGTCACTCAAAAGAGAACTGTTTTACTATTTTCTGTATAATTTTTCTGCAATAAAAGACTAAGTGATAGGCCAGGTCACTCTTCTGAGAGAAAATAATGATTGTGTTCTCTGTTTTAATCTTGGGAAAATTCTAATTACAAGGTGTAATGAACATGTCTTTATTTTATCTCAATTATTCTCAGTGAATTAATTCTTTTTTTGCCTACAAGGAGAAGGACCCACACATCAAAACGTCCTTACCCACTACAGTTTCCTCTTGGTGCTGAATGGCAGCTTTACGCAGTGACTTTATTTTTATTTTGATCAGATAAGAACCTTCCATCACAGCCTTCAGGCTCTTTCAGTCAAGCCACAGAATGTGCTGGTTTCGATACTTTGGTCTCTTCCCTTTGCATTTCCTGATAAATAGCCTACTGTGCGCACTTACCCTCAGCACCCTCTCCACCTTCACTGGTTTCAGAGCAAAAAAAGCCATTGGTTTTCTCTTCCTCTGTCTTCTTGCTCACAGTATGTGTTCTTCTTATGTCCACACTATCTTACTCGTTCCTGATTGATACTTTCAGGTCAGGAATTTCACTTATTCCGCAGACGTGCTTGGCAGCATCACTACTACTTCTCTTTTTGAAATTTGATTCATCTTTGTTAGAAAGAGGTCTTTCCCCTACTTCAAGAAAGAAAATCTATCTCTATTATGCACTGAGCACCAGACCCCAGGCTCAGAGACATACCCAGCCTGGTATCACATCTTCGACTTGGCCTGCAGTGGGTGTTTCAGATGCTCCACGAATCAGCGTGAGATGAGAACAGCTGAAGAGTGATGTCTCCCTCATACCTTCCCATTTTGTGGGAGTTTGATGTTTAGGAACTTCCGGAAGCACATCTTGCATTTGGGGTTTGCGTCGCATTGAGCAGTGCCTAAAGAGTCATGATTATGTCTTTTCCCTTTTTGAACATACTTTTAATTTTTGGCTTCGCAATACATGATGGCAACGAGTCCTACAATTTAGTCACATATATGAAAAATATTTCCTCAGTGTTAAGCCAGCTGCTCACAGGTTACACCAGGAGCCACTTCACAAACAGTGAGTAAGGATTCATCTTCTCCATGATATTAGCAGTTAATCACAGATCTCCTTATTATACTCTTGTTTTTCTAACCTAGTTTCTTTCCCTTTAATTTATCTAACATGTTAGTCATTCTTGTCCCTCTTCATTTATAGTTCTTCTATTTTGACCTTTCATAGGTGGAAAGACTAGTGAGGCATGCAGTGTTCAAGATGCAGACACACCATTTCTATCTAGATTATTTCTTGGTCCCATGAACAGTATGGTAGGCTTCTTAGTGGTGACGTGTTTGAGAAGTTATTTGGTCTTTGTTTTCTATTATTTGTATTATTATTTATTTTGGTTTTTTCTATTATTTTGTATCTTTAGTATGTTTCTCCTGAAAGTTGCTTTTAAGCATAAAGCTACAAATGATCAAGCCCAGTCACCAGAGTTTGTATTCTGATCAATTTTCTTCATTACATCATAACTTCAACCTTTGTTTTTTACTGAAGTCTTCTCTTAAGTTTCAAAACAATTCAAAGAGAAGACAAGCCATGCACTTTATCTTCAACTGAAGCATGTTTTCAGTCATGGAAATAATCCTGCCAAGGAAAGAGGATGTCATTAAACATTCCTACTTTATGCCTATAGTCTATTTTGCAGCATTTAGCAAGTTCAAAGCAGAGGTTATCTATCTTTCAAAATGTATTTGTCTGGGACTGTGTTGCACATCTAAATATGATAAACTACAAAGTCAACAGAAAATTAGCCTCATTTGTCAAAAATCATGTCAAAGTATTCCATGGTACGTAGGTTAGGGGTTTTTTACAGTACTCATTGTGTTTCAGACGAGCAAAATGCTAGCAAATAGCATTCATTCTCACCTTCTTTATCACATCAGTCTCTTTTACATCACAGGAGTGTGAAGCAGCTTGTCAGGGCTCTTAGAGAGGTGCAGAGCCTCTGAACAGTTGTTTCCTAAATGTCTGATGAACCAGTGTGAGATTGAATTTTCTCCTTTAGGAGGCTCTTCAAGTTGCAAAAACATCTATAAGCAGGGCAGACTGTCAATGATGGCAATGTTCTCTTTTCTCCCCCCCCCTCCCTCCCTCACATTCTAACACAAGAATATTTTTTATTCTACCAATGCCATCTTTACAGTCTTGCTCTTGAATACCTTTCATCAGTGAGAGTTCTGTAATTAGGCCTCTCATCCATCCATCCGCTTTCTTGTGTGATGGACATTCCAACTACCGTTACAGGAATGTTGCATACCTGAAACTTTTTATGCACAGAGATTTCTCCTTAAGTTTGAACAGTGATTCAGTAACTGAATCATTATTCGACTTAGTCCAATAATATTTTTGTCTTATCATCAGAAGCCAATTATACTTTCTCTCTGTAGGGAACACATCGTTTGAGTTCACTCTCTCTGCTTTTGGTTTAAGATACGGTGTTACAAATCCTAATTCCATCTATTACTGGGAGTGAAATCACCTGTTGTGGTTTAGAACTGTGTTTCTCAAAATACAGCTATGTTGTACTGACAGCTCAGAGACTATTGTTTCCTACTATTTTTTAAAAATGTTCATTCAAACATTTTTTGTCGTGACTTGGCCCATCATGGCATTTGGTTTTAGGCAGTCTTCAGCCAGAAGTCCAGCAGAACCATGTCCTATCTACTAGACTAGCTTCTTGCTGAAAGCAGTCTCTGCCTTGTCCCTTCCTTGGCTCATATTCACGACTGTTGAGTGGTCAGTTTCAAAACCACATTGCTCTAGAGCTTATAGCCAAAACAACCTCCTACGTACATGAAGCTCAACAAGGCCAAGTGCAAGGTCCTGCATGTGGGTTGGAGCAATCCCAAGCACAAATACAGGAAAACACTTTTTACTGTGATGATGGTTGAACACTGGTGTAGGTTGCCCAGAGAGACTCTGGAGTCTCCATCCATGGAGATATTCAAAACACAACAGGACACAGTCCTGGACAACATGCTGTAGGTGACCCTGCTTGAGTACGTGATCCCAAGAGTTCCATTCCAACCTCAATGATCCTGTAATTCTGTGATCTCTCTCCACTGATTTTTTGGGAAATTAAGAAAAAAAAAAGAAAAGTGTCATTGTCATTGCTCAGGAATAGGGATTTGAATTTCCAATGCATCTGAGTCTGTACTGTGGACAGTGGACCCTACTTTAAATTCCAACTTGGGGCAGATATTCTGAAAAAATCCACCACACTGCAATTTTAGTACTTATTTGAAGAATCTAACATGTACAGGGTGGATATTTTGGATGACAGGGGCTTATTTTTTTGTCATTGTCACATTACTCTTCAGTCACTTTTCAACTCTGGAAATAGGGAAAATTAAAATTATATGAAGAAGTTCTAAGGATTTTTAGTTTTAAGAGAACAGTCCTATCCTCCTGTTTCATTCTTGGCAAAATCATTCCATTTACTATGATGACAGTAGTAAGAGCTCACATGTATTAGAGACTTGTTGCAGAAACTTGACTTTACAAAGAAAAATGATGTTACTGTTTGCTGTTGATCTGTAGTTCTGTAACCCAGATGGTGTCACCACTTTTGCAACAAATAATTGCCCTGCAATGAACTTGGAGGGTTAGTTTGGGTTTTTGTTTTAATCAAAGATTTAGTATATACTGTCCAGAGCCAGACTTTTCTTCAGAAAGGGGAGTAATCAGTTCTTTGAAAAGTCGAGTTCTTGTGGGTGAAATGTAGTAATGCCCTCAGACCCTGGTCCCTGCTCTGTTTTAATAAGTGCTAGTAAAAACACACAATAAGAAAGGTAATCATCAGAATCTAGATAAAAATCCCAGAGTGCATACGTGGGCTTATCCATTCCACAGCACAGGAAACGAGGCAAGCATGGCAGAAGGCAAGGCAGCTTCCATGATCATGGAGCTCCTGAGTGAGCTCACAGAGGACCCAGCAGGTGGAAGCAGCAACGGGGTATTTAAGAGGAACACAAAGACGTTGCTTGATGAACCTTCATGAAAAGAATTGTGGGCTTGGACATTCAAAATAAGCAGCCATGGAGAGATCTTGAATTTTAATTGCCTACCATTAACACTTCTTGCCTTCCAAATGGTCATGTACAAATTAAACTATAGGCCCATTCTCATTTCACCTTTTATTTTTACTTCCTTGCTCACTACAGTGTTGACTTTGAGCTCTGCATCCCAATAAGCTACTATTTCCAGTAAAACCACCTCAGATTCTGTTCAAGGGAATCCACAAGAGATTAGGGGAAGACTAAAGGGAACTTCACTATTTAATGTTATAGTATTTTATCTTTTATGTATCAGATGGGGAGGAGAGAAAAGCAGATATTCCTTCAGTCTCTCCCTGACAGAGAGCAGAAATAAAGCCAAAATGTTTTTTCTGTGTTAATGAAACATGACTGATTATAAAGTTTTAAATACATGTCAGAATTTACAATTGAAAAAAAAAAACCCAAACAAAATACATAATCTAAGTACTTTAGACGATCTTTTACTGTCCAATTAAGGATTTTCCAAGTGGAAAATAAAATGCCTTTGGTTGCACTGTTTTGTTATTTCCAGATGTCTAATACACTGAGCCCGGCACTGCCACGTCAGTAGTACTCAGGCTGTGGAAACCGTGTTGTCATTTATTTATCTTACTGTAGCATCATAAACTGGGTCAAGTAATTTGAGGTCACCAAACTGAGATTTACAAATTGAAGACATACTCTTGGAAAAACAAAACAAAAGAAAGAAATGCAGTTTCATATCATCAGAGTCTATATGTCCTTTAAAGACAACTTCTCATAGTCTAGAGTATCATTCCTGGAATAGATACTAAGTGTAGTTTAACCAAGCTACTTTTTATTTGGAACACACAATTAGTTTCTCTTAATATGCTACGCCCTACATGCTCCTTTTTATTTAGTTGAAACAAGACTGTTTGGACAATAACCAGCTGACTCCCAGTCCTAAATATATGGCCACAAAAATATTGTGTATGGTGGTTGGGAACCATCAGCTCTAAATATGGAAAACATGCCCCTAGAATCAGTTTAATGTCCTTGTAAATCCTCTGTGTTTAACTAAAAAATTACTTGTTTTCACAGTTGCTTTATTGTTAGAGAGGAAATGGAATGAACCTTTGAAGGCAGTAGCTATCTGTCACATGGAAAATGTTCTGTTGTCATTACTGCATTTCAGATTTGCACCAGGCAAGCTGCCAACTCATCTCTAGCACTTTGTTTTTCTAAGCATATGCTAAATTTTAAATCAAAACCAGTCTACACTAATACTCATATTTCAGCACACTCAAATGATGATAAACCATGAGATTCCCATGCTTCTCATAGAAACCTTATTCAGATCCTCTCAGCTGCTAGACTCCATGAAAGGAAATAAAATCATTAAATTATATTATTATCAAATTACTTGTTTTCATGCCACAGAAGCACTAAGTGTGATCATGACTAGTAGATAATATGGCAAATAGAAGAGAAATTCATAGCAAACTCTGTGTTCATATATGATTTCTAATCTGAAAAAGGAATAAAGCATTGTCCATCTCTTGCTTAAGAATGCTATATTGAAAATTCATACCTGAACATTTTAAAAGTTAAAATCTGACTAGTAGTTGCAATTTGGACTTCATCCTGTTTGCAGTTTACATTTCAGATCCAGCTCTCACAGTCCAGCATTTTACTCATTTTATCTATGAAAAGAAGGATCTCTAAGCCACAGAGAATACAGCATCTACCCGTGACCTTGCTAGTAGAGCAGTACCTAATGCTATTAAAGCGTACGTATCGAGTTCAAAGCAGTCTCTGCAAATAGTCTTAGAAATGTCTTTATCTTTCAAGGAACAGTAAACATTTCCATGTCCCGTACTGATATTGAGAATTCAATTAATTTTTTGTACAAGTTTACAAATTGACTTGACTTTAAGATCCAATACCTATTTGCAAGAATGATCCTTGAAGCTTTAGTTATCTTTTCAGGCCCTTCTCCTCTGTGATTTGTTACTGCCAGCTAATTAACCCACGCTGATGAAGGAGGAATTAAACCTGGTAATTAAATGTGGTAATGTCTGCCAGCACAGATCTACAGTCTTCATTTGCCACCTGAATTTTTAAGCAGGGATTCTAATAAAGCCAAAAGGAGCCTTGGGGTGTCAGTAGACTCTAGCTCGAGACTCAGCATCAGGATTCCCCACTTAGACTCTTCCTTTCTGCTCACAGGCTCAGACCTGGTTGTCAGAGCACAAATCCCACTATTAAAGTTTGAGGCTTTTATCAAAGCCATTAAATTTCTGTGAAATTTAGCATTCTCCAGTAGGATTGTTGTACTGCAGCCCGGGGACTCTTTCTGACGTAATAGCCCTAATACAGCAACAACATCCAGGCTTGCAGCCAGAATTAATACTCTAAACCACCACATACTGCTCTAATTCTTGTTAATCTTAGTGCAGAAGCTCTTTCTTCTTAGTATCTATATAGGTTTGCTGGGTCCATGTCACTGTTAGAAGGGATTGCATTCCTAACAAGCCAGGAGTGAGAGGGAGGGCTCTACATTCTAAAGAGGGTTTACTCCACCTCCAATTCCAACAGCTAGAGGGTCTGACAACAAAATCCCTCCCTGCTCAGAGAATTTAGTCTCCTCAGGGAGGGTGAGCCACCCCTCTCTCTCACAATCCCTCTGCAGGGCCTGTGATATTTTTCCTCAAGCTACTTCCTACCGTGCTTCTACCATAGGCCCCCATGAAGAGATACCCTCTGCTTTTAGCAACTTTTTACTTCCAGTTGTAAAAGGATTAGTCAAACACAGAAGAGGAAATTTTACTCTCCCTTAATATTGTATCAGTCTATGTATCCTTTAAAAAGCTTAAGGTCCTCCTATAACTTCATGTGACTTTGAAAAAGAAGTTCTAAAACGTGGCGGTTCTGAACTGATGATGGTTTCTGTTCAGTGTATTCACGTTTGGTCAAAGTGCAAGCCATCAGAGAGGAAACCCGTAGAGTTTTTAACTGATTTCCTTCCACATTACTACAGAGATGATCTCCTGAAACTGAAGCAGAGATGAGAAATACCATGCCTAGTTGCTACAGGCAGGCAGGTTCCAGAAACACTGCTGTACTTACAGTATTCACATTTTTATTGATACCATTCTAATTTTACTGACAGAAATTCAAACAATTCACACTATTCATTTTAAAATGTACTTATACAACTCACTGGTTTTGTTCATTGCCTTCTGATCCTTCACAAAGTGATTACCATTAAGAATGAAAAACATAAGATCAGGTGCATATATCCAAAAATTAAAACATCAAGGATTATATGAAATGTTACACATTTTACTTTGAAAAAAAAGTGTTTATTTGTAGTGAATTGTGAAATAGACAATGGCAGGGTAAAAATCTGATTATGAAAGACATTGCGAAAATTAAATACAAAACAGACCATAGTCCTTGCACACCAGTATCTACCTTACTTGTATAAAAATTGGGCCTTGAACATATATAGAACCTTCCATGTGTGTTGAAATAAGTCAGTGTTATCTTGCCTGATAAGCAATACAGAAAGAAGAGCTGGTTCTGGAAAATTAACCTAGGTATTTTTCCTAAATATACTGATGGAAATGGCAGGTATCTGGCTTTTTCAAATAAATGTCTTGGCAATTCAGATATGCAGAAAACATAGAAAATCATATTCAAAAGTCAGCATTACATTCCTTTTTGTAATTTTTCTGCTGGCTCTGAGATTGCATAAGAGGCAGTTAAATAAAAGCTGACACACACTAAGCTTCGTCTATTTTCTGAAAACCCTGTTCTCAGGACCTTCTTACTCACGTAGAGATACAACAGATGCTGACATTTCATAACAAAAAAGAGTAATTGTATTATGGAAATATCTAAAAGTTTTAAGACTGAACTGTGCAAGTGAAAATGAAAGATATTTATGATGCATTATGATGGTACATTATCCCACATAACTGCAAGAAGAGATATATTTCTATTTTCATAGGTTAATGGAAATATGGATTATAGGTCCTCCGAATTTTCATTGAAACTGATTTAATTTTGACTGGTTTATTGTTCATTGTCCACGTATCCCAGTGAATCCCAGTTGCAAGAAATCTGCCTGTGTAGCGATGAACCCCATTGAGATTTGCAAGGCCACACCGGTTGAACCACCATCCAGTGTTATCACTGAAGTTACTGCAGCTCTTTACAGGCTGTTCTTTAATAGTGCACATTGGCCTGCATCCATCATTATCAACATCAAATGTGCTGAAAGGCATTGAATTCTGGTTATCTTCTTTTCTATAGCCTCGAAATGCATCACCTAAGTACAAACAGAAGGATAAAAGAGTGATTTATGGAGAAGCATAACATTTCTCACTTGTTGCATAACTTTCACACTTTTCCTCTGAATTTATTAGAAAAAGAGATTTCCTCAAATCTTTGGTTCAAGAGCTCCAACTAATAAGCTGGCAATGTGATATATATATTTGTAGCTGGCATAGGAAAGAAAAAGTATAAAATACTGAGAAGTAAGGAATTGAAATTCGATGAAATATCTTTATATTGTTGTTGCTTTTAGTGATGCACACCGGCTACAAAGGTAAAGGCTTCTGTCCTCAAAGACAGTGAGGAAAATAGAATAAACAAAAAGAGTTATTAACTTCAGATTTTTTAGTGATGTGCCCAAAGCTCCAGAATGAGTCATGAGAGTGAATTAAACTGTTAAAACACAGAGGTCAGTGATTACTGGTTCTGTTGTCTTACTGGAGAAATGTTTCTTATGCGGACGGGTAGAGTATGTGAACCTGGGCACATTTAGAAAATAATTACTACATTGGTAGTAAGGAACATTCTTGCATAGTAGTAAATATGAGGCAGTAAGACATGGTGTAATACTTAACACAAATCTGTACTCATTTGGAATAGCCACAATCTTAAGGGAGGTCTAGAATTGTAAATTCATCTGTACCTATCCATCAGCTAATAACTGTGGATCACTGTAGGCCTGATTTGTTCCACTCCGTTTCTTTCTCTATCTTTTGTATGTCACTGTCTGGGCACTTCCAAACCACAGCAACAACATCAGGAAAACTTCCACTATCATCAGCAAATTTGGGGTGAGATAATGGACATCTAAAGAGTTGGACTATTAGATGGATATACACAAAACACACACAAAATCCCATGCATATTATATATAGATATTCTGTTGACTTGAATCCATTAAAGTTCCTATATTTTCTTTATTCAATTTCCCTTATTAAAGGAGCATTTATTCAATTATTACTCCATTGAATACCTTAAAGCAATAGAATAAAATTATTTCTTACTATGTAAAGATCAATTTTGGCATAACTTGTCACTGTATCATTAACCACTTATCTGTGTTTGTTATGCACCAAATAGAGGAAAACAGATTAGAAATAAACATTTTAAAAGTTATCTTAATTAAGATTTACTCTTTTGAATGTATTTTTTTCACATTAGGAAAGGGGGCTGCTATCTTTAAATACTCTCAGGCAGGAGGTTCTTACCAGCATTTCCCGAATAACGTCCCAAATGGATCTTAAAAAAACATGCTTCATCCTCTATCCAAAATCCATCATATGATGCATAGGCATGCTTGTCATTTTCTGATTCCAAATCCACGTAGAGACTGAAACTAGTGGCTTTTTGATTTACTATGTGAAAAATCTTCCGCAGTCCAAGCCAAAATTCCCCTAAAAAAGAAACATGCAGTCAATAAATTTCTAGAAACAGGAGGTGTAAAAGAAAAAAAAATGCATTCCTCTAATTTTTTTTGTTTTCCTTCCTGAAAAGTGTAATAAAAGCTGTCTGATGTCTTTGAAAGACTAATGAAGGTATAGAGTAACCTTCCTACTTCAGTGGGAAATATGTGCACATCATCTTTTTTCTCTGTGACATTTTTAGAAAATTGACCACATGGTAACTTCCAAGTGATCATCTTCAATCTACTTTTAGAAGACCACAAAACCCAGATGCATTAAAGATTCCCTTGATTAAACAGAATGTGGTAGCATTCCCAAAGGCAATACTGAGAAATGATAAATGATAGCATTCTGTAAAATGCAACAAAACTCAAACTGTGTTCTTGAGATCTGCTGTCTCTGTAAATCACACTTCTTTTTTTATTTCCACTAAAGATTGCCCTTATCAGCTGCGCTTTTTGGCAAATTTGAGAAGTTCTGTGCTTCCATTGCAATCCCAGATAAACTCCTGAAAAAGCAACTGGGTTTAGATTTGTTGGGTGAAAGGTGGCAGTAGAGAAGAAGTGTCACAGTTGTGTTGTTGTTAGCTACTGAACTATTGCACGGAATCACAGAATGATAGGGGGTTGGAAGAGATCTCTGGAGATCTCCTTGTCCAAAACCCCGCTAGAGCAGGTCCACCTAGAGCAGATTGTACAAGAAAACGCCCAGGTGAATTTTTAATGTCTCCAGTGACAGAGACCCCACCACCTGAGCAGCCTGTTCCAGTGCTCTGCCACCCTCAAAGGGAAGAAGTTCCTCCCCATGTTTAGATGGAACTTCCTATGTTTAAGTTTGTGCCTGTTATCTCTTGTCCTGTCACTGGGCACCACTGGAATAAGACTGGCCATTTCCTCTTAACACCCACCCTTTAAGTATTTATAAGCTTAGATCAGATCCCCCCTCAGTCTTCTCTGCTCCAGACTAAAAAAAAGGCAGTTTCCATTCTGTTTATAACTTTGCACACCCTATGGTGAAACAGTACGGATTTTTGTCTGCTTTAAGGAAATATTTTATAACTGTGATTAAAACTAACAAAGGTGTTAGGTTTTTTTTTTAAATCTGAACAAAGGGGAAATACAATTTATACATTCCAGGAAGAAAATTTCACAACATTTTAAAGACCTCTTGTGAGACTGAGGATGGGCAATGGCTGAAGACTGTAGTAGGGTGATAGTCATTATTGAGAAATCACACAATAGATTTGATGAAATAAAGCACTTAAATATAAATAAGACTTTTTAGAAACATGAACTCCACTCTCTGAACTATTAAAAATCTGACACAATTTAGTAGAACGTAGCTCACATAAAAACAGCAGAAATGTTGGGTCCAAAGCACTTTAGAGTATCTAAAATTAATACCAGAAAGGTCACCAAACCCATCCAGATATTCAGACCATGTTCTCTGAAATGGAATGATTCCATCAGTTCTTTTCTGAACCACAGTCCATCCACCTCCTTGAAAATCCATGTCACACAAAACCTAAAATAGACATAGTTATGATTAAGCATTCTCAAAGTAGCTGTTATGAAGAAAACACTTTAATTAAAGATGGACTATTCAGAGTTTTGTTAAGCAACATACCTTTCAAATATCTTAAGGAAAACCTCAAGGAAAATAAAATAATGAAACTGAAGTAGTTTCTTATATGTTCTTGTTGGACTACTTGTTTTGGATAGAACCTCAACCAGTAGAAACTGTTGTGTGCAAATGTCTGCTTGTATCAGATATAATAAATAAGCTTTGACAAATGTTATTAATATAATTAATATTATAACTCAATATTCTAAATTAATAATAGTATGAAGTGGAAGCAACGTGCAATATCATGTCTTAATAATGCAAAATACTACAGATACAGGCACTAACACTGAATATAGCTTTATTTCAGCAAAGCCAAATAGACACAACTTTTTATGTTTTCTCCCTCACCATCATACCTTCTTCCCCAGAAATACTACATTTGTGATGCCTGGGGAATACAGAACCCTTAATAAAATAAAATAGAAACTGGACACAAGAAGGGGCCCCAGTCCAGGGAAGTCCCAATTCAACAGCCTGCCACTGAGCTCTCCCACTGAATACCTAAGATCAACTCTCAGATTTGTGAGTCTTTATGAGTCTTCACTAACATTCGTGCCCAACAGCATGTCAAAATGGCAGTGGTCCAGCTGCACTCTGCTGTGCTACAGAATATCACATTATGTGGCACATTTTCTCCTCAGCCCATTTAATTTTAAACACATAATTGAGTTCTCTAAGTTAGGCATCTTATTGCCCTTGTCTCCTCTGTAATCCTCCTTGCACAGAGAAATGTACATTCATAGCGTGGCTCGGGGAAACCAAGATCTAAATCTCTAAACCCCTTTGCCGATGTCAGTCACCTCCAGTGTCTGCAGAAAGGGCCGTCACACCCTTTGCTCTGCAGGGATTTCCTCTGAGTGCCTAAAATTAGGTGAAATGTGTCCAGGTGACTCTGGGTATTTTTCAAGTATGTTCCCAGTGCCAGAGCTTGACCAGTTCTAACAGGGACTTCAAAGTCTGGGCATCTTACTGTAGAACGGTGCATATTGCACATTTAGACACTGCACCACCTCAGCTGTTCAAAGTAGTTCCAGGGGATACTATGCTTAATTAGTCTTTTAAAACAAAGGCTCATTTTTAAGTGCCTCCTAATGAGACTAATATCAGAAGAATCCACCTGGGAAATGCTTATAACTATGGAGCCATTACGCTACTTGTGATGACAAAAGTTCAGACTATAATGTTGGCTATCTGTAAACCATAACAGCAAGCAGATGCACAAGTTGATGGAGTAAAGTCCAATATTATTTTTTTCATGTTACAGGGAATGTACACAATGGAACATTTCAGAAAAGAGAGATTTGCAGTCTCAGCCAGTTGCTACAAGTAGAGTCCAGGTGGAAGTCAGTTTAGCCCTCAAAAAAACTGTGCCAGTCTGAGCTTTATAAGTTGAACCCCCGTTGTCTGTACCAGCCAGTTATTTTTCACGACACCAAAGACTTGTTCCGTGGCAGCAACACATCAACACCATATTCAGAACCTCTGTGACTTAACAATGACTTCTCTATGAACAACAAGAAAGCAACAGGACTGAGCTGTGATGTGATCTAATCCAACCTGGGGAATTGTGGGCCTTCAACTAAATCAATGCCATTGGATGCTTTGAGCAATCCTTGCAACACAACTACTGAATGAATCATAGTAAGAAAATGGAAGAAAATTATGGGTTTATTCCCTGGAGAATCACGTGCTTATTTTTGTCACCCAAGGAGGGCATAACTGAAATAAAATGAAATACAGAAGATTCCAAACTGAATCTTTAGATACAAATACCTAAAACTCATAAAAAATAATCCCATTGTCTCATGTGCTGTTGTGAGAAGATGATTGCATGCTTGGCTACTCCTCTCTCTATGTCAGAAGTACAAAGAGGACCCCAATAGGTCACAATTTCAAGCTTCAGTCTGGTATAAGTCAGGTCAGTGGGAGTGTTGAAAATTCTCAGAAGGAACAGATTTGGTTCTACATGAAAGGTCATCAGCCAGTTAGATGTGGCACCAACACACACACAAATATGAGATAGATACAAAACCAGTTATCACTGTGTAGTTTCTTGATCCCCTGTATGCTGCAATTTCCTTTCTTAAAGCCTTATAACAGTGAACCTACTTTACAGCTTGTTCTATGTCTCATATTGGGCAAGGTATGGGGGGTGTGACTGTGCCAGGTACCAGTTCAATTACACGAGCAGAAGAATGCTTCTACTGAATATTTCTTCCTTTTCAATCTATGGTACATATAACAGGTATATTCCAAGCAACTATTTCGTTTGTGTGACCCACTTTAGAAATATCATTGATCTAAATTTACTCATTCAGAAACGTCTCAGGAAGCGATCATGATTCAATTGTCCAGAAGTTAAATAGGTTTTAATTGTCTCATGTCTGAATGCTTAGGCAAAAGCCCATTTGGGAGTAATTTTCTGCGATGACAAGAGCCTGCCGCTGAAACTGGATATTCTTGGAGCTCCTGGAATCAGGTTTCAATTAGCCCAATTTAAGCATCAAAATATATACTCACTTTTGAAACCATGAGGATTCAAACATGAAAACATGAGAACAGAATCAAGTTGTCTAAATAATTTTCTTTATTTATCTGGTATCTTTATGCAAATGAGTCTGAAGACATTTTGGGTTAAGTTTCAGTTACATTTAAAGGGCAGCTTATTGCTGAAAAGGTCTTCATTGAAATAAATTGTTTCATGCTGCCTTTGTTTTCTGTTTTTTAGTTTCTTACTATGGCTTTCTGCCTCTGTATTTTTCTTATTTCACCAGTCTGCAGAACTTCCAGAAAGCTTGGCTATTAGCCCCTTAAAATGCACTACAATTTCTTGTTTATGTTTTAATATCTTGATATTTTTGTTTATCTATCATTTCTCTTGTACCCTTTTTATGCTTCAACGCATGGAAGTATTTGCATTAAACAGTTTTCCTTGAAACAATATTCTTTATGGAAAAGACATATTTTCGACATTTTTCTCTGAGAACTTTTTGGCACTATCTTTTCAGTTCTGTATAACACCTACCAGACAAGAAATGAGACACTCATTTCATAAGTGCTGACGTTTCTTCTCATTATTTATTGTTGCCTTGTGATTTTAATCAAATTATTAGGATTTTCCCTTTTGTTTCTTGTTCTTCTTAAGGAACCTTTCCTCATATAACTGATTCTTAGATTCTGGCAGTAACTTTCAATGTGGAAAAGTATCAAAAATACTTCTGAAGTGAAAGGAGCTTTATAATTTTCAGATGTATTTGCCAAAAACTATAAGAGAACTGAGAAATCACTTTTCTCACATAGATCAGGCATACCATCTCTCAGGAAAAGTAATTTGGGTGAGGTATGAATCCCCCACAAACCAGAAGAAATTCTGAAACAGATGCATTTTGCGCTATGGGGCTGCAAACACCCTCCTGGGGTGAGGCAGACCACATTTTCTTCATACTCTAAATATGGTTGTTCTTTGCACACTTCTACCTGTCTTTGCCTTTCTTTTACCTGGAAGAACTTGCCGTTGAGTTACAGATCTTTTCCCTAAGAAATGCATTGTACAGAGAGAATGACAGGTTTTTCTATCAAGAGTCTGCAGAACCAAGTTCAATTTTTTTTCAGGGTTGCCAGCATACTTCTGAAGCCTCTTCATAATCAGTCTGAGCTCTTTTGTTTTGGAGCATTTTGTAGGGTTCCAATTGGCTAGAGATAAAGGGATTCATCCTTCCTTTGTTATATATAAAGGAAGACTATAAAGTTAGATATTAAATTTTGCCATTTATTAGCTGGCTTAAACTCCACATTTTTTCCTCCAAATACTAATGACCTCAGCATGTACTGCAAAATTAAAGGTTTGAAAGTGCCGTATCTTTCTTTCCACTAGGCATAAGGACTTCCCGAAGTAGAACAACCTGAAATGGAAATAAACAGACAAAACAAAGTATTCCTTGCTTTTGTACAGATCTGAATGTCCTGAGCCTGAGGAGGTTAACCCCAAACTCTCTTCTCCTAGGTGAGCACTATAACTCTGAGCAATTACAGAAAAAGCAGGTGGTGATAGGAAGTATGACTGCTGCAGTTCATGCTGAATTTCATTCTTTTTCCTTTGTCTTAAGAATGTATATCCTGCAATCGGGATGTGAAAACTACAAGTTTAGATGCCTCTCTGCCTGAAGGCTGAGTTACAATGACGCTCAGACAAGAGCTAAGCTCCTACTCCTCTGCCTGGCTGCACCTATATTTAGATGCCTAAACAATATCATGGTCCAAGCTATAGGCATCAAGAGGTTACTCTTGAGAGTAACCTCTCAAGAGAAGGCAACGCTGTACAGTTATCCAGCAGAATAACTCAAAAAGCCAAAGGTCACATTTTAGGAGCCAAAGGCATCAGTCACTTGGCTCCTCAGTTTTCCATCTGTAAAACAGAAAAGAACAGCACTTTTCAATGTCCAAAAGGGGTGCTGGAAAATATCTTGGGTTTTCCTCTTCGGTACATTTTTCACTGTATATGAAAACCAATGATGGGATCTCATGACAGAGATTAAATTTCTTTGTAGAAAATGAGAAACTCATCAAAATTATAGTACTGGCAGACACATTTGCATGATTTAATACATTTCTTACTCATCTCTTGAGAAATTGTCAATGAAAACACTTTAAATACATTCTAAGTGCATATTCTCGAGCAAATTGTGACGATCCTGAGAGAAAAATTTATTACCTCAAAAGGATAATTTGATCCTTCTGGATGGATAATGTACAGACCAGTCGGAGTTTTTGAAACTGAACCAACGGTATCTTTAATATCAGTGCAATCCAACCCTAGAGAACAAAGTGATGAAGTTCATTAGCAAAATATGTATAAAAACAAATACAGCTTAAGCATAGAAATACTACTTTTCTTGGTAACGTATGAATGATTTCAAACAGCATTTTCTTGTCATGCAAACTTTAAAATCGTGTTTTGTCATGAATGAAAGTTTTCTGAACTCTATTAAGCTCAAAAAGAAGTATAAATTATATTGTATAGGGAAATATCTTTTGCATCTTAACAGATACAATACAGAAATTAAAGATTATGTATCTGGGTCATTTTATAGATTTTTTTGGGGTAACACTTGTACTGAGAGAAAGACATATTATTTGGAGAGAGATGTCTTTTTTCTGCAGATATTTGTATTTATACTTGTACAAGCCTTTACATCATAATGTATAGTTAAAAAGCCCTTTACTTCTAAGCATTAAGCTAGGTCTGTGTTAAACATACTCATGGAATCACAGAATTGTCAGAGTTGGAGGGGACCTCTAGAGATGATCGAGTCCAACTCCCCTGCTAAAGCAGGCTTACTCAGAGCACATTACTCAGGACTGCATCCAGGTGGGTCTTGAGGGTCTCCAGAGAAGGGGACTCCACAACCTCCCTGGGCAGCCTGTTCCAGGGCTCTGTCACCCTCACCGGAGAGAAGTTTTTCCTCATATTCAAATAGAACTTCCTGTGTTCCAACTTGTACCCATTGCCCCTCGTCCTGTCACTGGGAACCACTGAAAAGAGTCCAGGTCCATTCTCCCTCACTCAAAGAGGCAGTTTCTATAGCCAGTAGGATTGCTTAGAGGTAGTTTCTGTTAGTTGGGCTGGACACTACAAAGAGAATTAACCGTCCAATGTACAATTGTCTTCCATCCCATTTGAAGAAGAATATTGCAAATGCAGAGTACATTTTATTTCACTGCAAAATAAAGTACCACTTAATAACATCAGATCACTTACAAACTGACGATCAGACTTGGTATTTTGCATAAAAATCAACAAGATGCTAAACAGGATGCCCAGAATTATCAGCTGCAAATTATCTAAAGCAGTCTTTGTGATGGTTTAAAGCAGTCTTTATGATGATACTCTTAAACGGTTCACAAATTTTCCAGAGGTTATATGTTACTAACACAGAACAGATACTGTGAATGTTATAATTGCTTACCTTTGCTTTAATTAGTTGTCAAGATACAGACAAAAGGGAATAGGTCAAGACTGCAAAAAATACTTACCATGAGATTGAACAGCTTTGTAAGGAAGTGTATCCAAATGCTTCCTCAAAACTTCTGCGTTCAAAACAAGAAGTTTGTTCATGAGTTCATTTACCTGCAAATTCATATAAAAGACCTTTAATTAGGTTGCAATGAGGAATTTTACATTCTAAAGATATTCTTGTTGACTTCTACTAAATATAATCTGAAGTCCATTTTTGTGATGTGTTAGTGATTCATACCTTCATTAGTTGAATTTGTCTGGTTTTTTCATTTTTTTCACCCAAAATATTTTTTTGGCACAATTCCAGTTAATTCAAAAAGCCTCCTTCAGTTTGATTAAGGCTTGTTATCTGTACCAAGTGATGCACAGTGTTCGTAAACTGCTATTAGAGTTAATGATAATACAGTGCGTCATCTGCACAGAAAGAACAGGACTGGAGATTGCAACCCTTGTGGAGGAACAGTCCTCCACTTACCCTACTGCCCATGTTCGCCGCTACGTGTGGATCAGGTGGTGCTTATTACACCTTGTAGAAATGGAACTTACACACCCTACTCAAGGTACAAAGAATGGTGATAGAAAACTCTAATGCTACTAGTTTAATGATAATATAAATGCATAATTTTCCTCAGATGGTACCTGTAGTGATAAATAATAAATAAAATTTTTTATGATAAAAGAAAAAAGTACCTGATTAGAAAGGTAATCCAAAGAAGACTGTTGATCATCCATCATATTTCTTACCATTTTTTTTGTACTTCTTGCATATTCAACAAGAGAGTTCTGCAAATTTCCTTTAAAAGAAATATATTCGTCCACTTTGTTATCATAAATCTAGAAATATTCTGGACTGAATGATGACACCTTTATGATATCTAAGTGAACATTGAAGGTACTTAGCCTTGGGCTATATAAAAGTAAAACCAAAGTAGTACAGAGACAACACATTGAAGGCAAAGATGCTAAAAACCTGGGCCTCGCTGCTTGCATTGAAGACATCTGAAGAAGTGATGGCTTTTCTTAAAATTTGAAGAATAATTTCATCTTATCCTTGGGCAACTTGAACGATCAGTTAATGGATATCACAGAAATACAATGATAAAAGAGATATTTAAGGTTTCCTGTCGTTCTACTTTTACTCATTCATTCTGCTACTCTTGGTTTTTTGCCTTGACGTCAAAAAATGAAAAAAAAAATAGTAAACCTGTCAGGGAATTAATAACACATATTAAAAATCAAATGAGAAAGACAAGAGTTTTTACACTTTTTTTCTGAGGCTGATTACATCATTTGCTGTGTAGTTTGTCAAAGCAGTGAATAGAGAATGTTCTAAATAATTATCTATAAAAGGCAAGCTGAAGTACAGATTTCCTCCCACTTTAACTAAGTAATGAATTAACTAACTATCTCACACTTAACTCTCCCACACCTATGATGTTTAAACGAGGGACAGCCACCCTACTTTTCCTCTCTAATGGAGAAAGCTGGTGGCATTCAGAGGGTAACACAAATATAGGTGGGCTAAACTGCTGCCTGGATTTGCCTGTCTTCATCCATGATTACAAAGAGAGATTCTCATGACTATACTTTAACTTTGTGATACCAACTGCACCCCATAAACACGGCAGCCCAAATTTTCTGAATGGTACTCAACCTGGGGAGCTGGGTCAAAGGCTGTCACATGTGCTCAAGAAGATCAAAAAATAAATCAGCACAGCATAGCGTAGCATAGCAGAGGATTGCATAGCATGGCATCGCGTAGCTTGTCACTGAGAGTATTCTTTATGAATACATACTGCACATGTAATGTTTTTCCCCTCGTAAAATTTTAGCTTGAACATCACATGGTACAAGGCATTGTTCTTTTTGTTTTGAAATATCTGCAGATTTATTTTTCTCTTCTGCCTTGAGTGGTTCCTCCACAGCTCCAACATTCCTTGTGCCCTGTTGTACCAAACAATGGAGGGGGAAATAAATTGATCACAAAACATATATAAAATATCTCAGTCTGAGAAAATAAAGCAGATTACTCCATGGATCTTCCTTCAAATCCTGTTAATTTAAAGCTTTATCAAATGAGACCAAGGCCTGTTAGGTGTCTTCTGCTTAGCCATACCTCACCATAGAAAGCGTGCCAGGAGTAAAGAATAACCTCTATAAATTGAAAAAGTACAACCAACATTTCTGGTGAAGTGTTCTATCTGACAACACCATGAACTGAAGACAAGAACTTGCAAATCTTGCATTTAAGAAGTCACATTTTAGCAATTGCCACACCCAAGAGACATCTCAAATGTTAACAAAGTTATTTTCCCTAGAAAGGAGCAGGCTTTTGGATTTACCACCTATTAGCAAAACACTTTAATTCTTGAAAATCCCTAAATTAATTACTTAGACTCTGATCATAGTAATACTTGCACAAGTTATTAATCTATACACACAAGCAGTCACAAGTAGATTTGCAGACAAGCCCAACATTAAAAAATATTTTAAATGTTTTTATAGAGGAAATAATAAAGGGATACAATTCATAGGCACACTATTATCTGAAATAGTAACAATAAAAGTGTTGGTAAAAGCAGTTACACCTATTAAAGTGATCTTAAAATAATATTTTCATATTTAATATTTTTTCTTCTGTGGTGCCATTTGACATAAAATAAGGGAATGCCTCTGACTCATCACTTAAAGAAATGCTAAAAGTAATTCCTGAAATATGTGGCATTTTAAAAAGACTAAGAAATGTATTTTCTTTTGAGTCATTGGTTTTTAAGACCATAACCACAACAAAGCATTGTAATATGCTCAGATACTGTATTTTCAAATGTAAATAGGCCCCTTAAAAAAGGAAAGATTTTAATGAAGAAGAAAACTTATTTAGATTTGAATATATCTTCAATATAATTGTTCTCCTTTCCTGCTTCATGTTTCTCTTTCTGGTATTGGCACTACATTGGGAAAGCACTGAATAGGATTTTTTCCCGATTTTTGTTTTTAAAAAGTGAAAGTAAGAATTAAATAATACTATTAACAAGGAGATTTTACAAAACAAATAAAAGGTTTCTGAATTATTAATGCAATTGCATTTTATGTCTGGAGATAAATGCTAATGAACTAAAAGAATATGCTTCTTTAATTTTTAAATGAGCACAAAATAAATGCAGAAAAATTCTATAAGTGTTATAAATAGATCATTTGAAATGTATAAATAGATCACTTGAAACTAGGGTTTGTTTCAGGGCTTTATCACAGTTACTCGCCAGATGTTCAATTAAATACTGTCAAGCAAATATTTTTAATCAATATTTATTGTTAGCAAAAGCCAACATGAAACAGGCAATTAAATCTGACCTCAGCAATTCAAGCAAAAACTGTGACTCTGCCAAAAACAGTGGTTACTCTGCATTTTCAGTCATACAGATGAGATTAAAAATATGGCCTAACTGATGAAGGACATTAAGACAAATATGTTCTAATACAATGAATTCCTACAATATCAATGCAATTTCTTTTCTCTGTCTGAAAATACCTGATTCTTCTGTATTTTCCTTTGTCTCCTGAGTAAAGCAATCTACATTTTAAAAACATCTGTCACTTTTCTGAGAAATCATTAGTTACCTTCATTATCTTATGTAAGCAAAGTAATTGAAAATCTTACCGTAGATGAACAAGGCTTGGCATTACTTATGACAGTCTCTCCTAAACTGAACAAAAAAATATTAAGACAAATCAGTGAAGTTACCCTAAAGCAGTCCATCTTTTACTTGAAGAAATGCAAATGTTTTGACGGGTTTCAAATTTCCGTGGAAGGGCTTGTACGCTGTGAAGTCCTGAGCTAACTATTTGGGAATGTCTAGAGCACAAAGAGCAGCCAACACATCACTCCTTTAATGCCTGGATTTAATAAACCACATTTCAATTGCTGGGTAGATTTTATATGCTACTGCTTGTATCCTGAGAGCAATTACTGCTTATCACCTTTACATGACACATCACTGTAATAAAACTGTGACAGATTTCCTTACAGACTGTTTTTAAGTATTGGTATATTTTTGGTATTGAGTAGTCTGAGCTACTTGAAATGTTTTCATCTTTTTACAAAGGTTTTTATCACTAAATTCACATCAGGAAGGCATTTACATTAGTATCATGGTAGTGCACTAGAACTGACTGTGGAGGCAATTTTAGAGTGTGTCCTAAAAGCAAATTCTATATAGAAAACTGAAAAGCATTCCTTTAAAATAATACTTTGTGTCACATGGAAAATTGTTTACCAGGAGAACAATAGCAGCCTCTTGGTCTCACTGGTAGGTCATGCTTAGGAACAGAAATATCGAGAGTGAGACAATCATTCAAATACGATGATTTTTACCCCTGAAAAATGTTAAAATACAGGAGAATATCCTGAAGAAGACTAAAAGTAGTCCACAGAAACTTAATTAAAGCTATGAAGTACTTACAGGTTTCACACGCTTGAAATCCACTATTTCTGTATCTTAAAAACTGGAAATGACATTTAAACCAAAAAATAAATTATTTGGAAATTTCATAAAAGTCCAACAAATTTTCAACTCCTCATACATATTAGAGAATCTAGTTTGTGATGTGGCTAGATGTATGAAACCTCAGCATCAGATGTACCACTGGGAGACAGACTGTCTAGAGGACCATCAGAGTACACTATTCAACATCACCTCGTACTGGTGCAGCCAGATAATGTTCCACGTTTGTCTTGATGCTGTAGTTCATCTCGATGCCTCTCTGAAGTTGCAATACACTGGAAATAGCTTTTGCTAGAAGGAGATTTGAAAGCAGTTGGGAAAGAGTGGTTCATATAGCTTTAAATCCAGATTTTAAACCATTTTTTTTAAATCTAGTGTTTTCTTTCAAAATCAGTAGCTAAAGACCACTACGAACCTGTGCCTGACCTCATCCTGAAAGGAGCACATTCAACTGCCTGTGAAATTTGTAACAACTTTGGTTCTTCACTGTCTCTTAAAATCAATTTTTTAATTTGTTCTGAAGTACTGCATGGCACACTATAGTTCTCCAAGATAAGACTTATTAGAATTTAGTGCATCAGTTCCTGCTCTCTTAAAAAGATGTAGGTTGTGATGCAGAGTAGAGTCTCAGAGAGGTAAGAAGGTTGAAAAGATTTTCATAGCTATCTATATGTGAGATTGATTAAAGGGAAATTAACAGGTTTTATTCCTCTTCCTTTAACCAGAAACAGGAAAAAGAGACAAATTTCAAGAAGGAAGGGTTAAAATGGTGCTAATCTTGGCTGAACTCCTCCTCCCATGCAGTCACCTACACAGTTAAACTCAAGCTTGGAGGAAAGCTAAAGGGCATTAGCAGATTAATCCTCCCTGGAACAAGGAGGAAAGAAACATGTGTTTCTGCAGCAGCATAGCTATGCTCCAGCCTTCAAATAAGATTCATAATAAATTCAGGATCTATCTCACAAAGATTTAAGAGCTGGTCTAGCCAGTCACTAACCCACAGTAAAATTTATGAAACTTCTTTCAAGCCAGCTGCCCGAGCAGGACCTTCCATTTTGTAAGCACTTGAGATCAGGCTGTGTGCTGCCTGAGTAATTATATAGCTCTGAAACACATGGGCCTCGACTTGTCACCTTCTCATCCCAGTCCAAATGATGTGAGGTTACTCACCAAGAGGAATTATCTAATAACCCTAAAGAAGGTCTACGAAGAAGTAATAAAAAAGTGAAAAGACAGGAAAATATGTCAGAGGGTATCTAAAGTGAAGCTGCAATAAGATCAAAATTTGCATCATGAGTTGACCACGATCTTGAACCTTCCTAGGTGTGACATGGGCTCAAATTCTGCAGTTGTTTCCCAGCTCTGTTTCAGTCCTGTTGAGGTAACTCAGTTCTCTATATTGATAAAGCCTTCTACTGCATCCTGCATGAAACACTGCATTTTATCAGGCAAGCTGGGATTTAAAAAGTGTACCTGGGTTGAAAAGCACATGGTAGTAAAGTGACAGCCAGTCCTCCACCTGCAAGACAGAAGAGTTCAGAAGAGGTGGTGACTTTGGGGCTGCTATTCTCAACTAGGGGTGAAAGACATAAATATCAGGGTCATCTTCTCAGCTGTGGTAACTGGGATGTTCCAAGTATTAAGCACATTTGGCAACCTGCGCATCAGTGGTCTTGACTAAAATAGGAATAGTAACACCTGCNAAAAAAAAACAAAACCCAAACACATTTATCCCATTAGCTCCAAGTCCCCCTCCTCAACAGATCTAACAGACATCACAGCCAGTTCTGCAAACCCACAAACAGGCTCAGGAAGATGCTTCGTTTGCCCTGCAAAACGAATGAGAAACGCGTTTGTTCGGATACTAGCTTTGGGGTTTTTTTT
>VXBJ01002113.1:395659-435463 GCA_013400055.1 Nycticryphes semicollaris | reverse complement strand
AATACTGAGCGCTATTTTTACCCTCCTCATCAAAGACATAGAACAGCTGCACACTGAAAAAGAGAAGAATTGGTTTAAGCTCAAATACAACAGCCAAGAAACGTCTCGCCAGGAAATCACCAAGGCATTTAGCCTTCTGCTGACAACTCATCTGAGGCATGGCAGTATCCCAAGACAACACACCCTGCTTTGCCTGGAAAAAGTTTTCAGTCTTAAGAGCAAATTACTCATTTTTCTTTTCACTTTGTGTAACTTTATTTACTTTTTTATATACTTGTGATTATATATATAATTTTATAGAATTGTACATATTTTACCTTTTTTTTTTTTCACATTGTACTTCAACACCCTGTGATTAAAAANCAGTCGGGGAAATCTACTCAATACATAGAAATTGCCCCAAAAAATGGTGTCAAAATAGTTTTCATTTCAAGTTTGTCAGACTTTTAAAATCAAAGATATAAATAATGTTTTTAATGCTTAAAAGGCAAAAATGAAACTAGGATTCTCAGAGACAAGCAGAAGTTGCAATTTTTTCAGGAAAAGATTCAGTTTTTTGTTTTTTTGGGGTTTTTTTTAAATTTAAAAAAAAAAAAAAAAAAGTATCCTGTTATTTATAAAAGCGCAGAAAAGATGGAAGGCTCACTGAGGGCCAGGCACTGTGCCCCGGCTCAGAGTCCGTCAGCGCTGCCCCTGAAAAGGCGGGCCGAGATGGAGGGTGCCCGACGGCGGAGTTAGGTACCCAGGCCTGGCTTCCACCCTCGGCTGGGGACCTCCGGGGACCCTGAAGGACCCGACCGACCCCCGAAAGGACCGATCCTCGATGGGCCCGACCCGCCTTGCCCCTCGCGCCTGGTTTGAAGGCGAAGAAAGGCAGCGGCGGCCAAACCGCCACCACCCTGCCCACACCGCGGCCCGCCCTCCCCTCAGCCGCGGCCCCGCCCCGTTGCGAAGGAAGCGGCGTCTCCCGTTGCTACGATGGCGGCGGAGCGGCCGGGCCGCGCTGAGGTGCGGACCGAAGCCCGTCACTGACCGCGTTGGCCTCCCTTACGGGAGCAGCGGGTCCGTGACGCTGAATGGAGCCCAGCGTGAAGGGCGGTCGGGCGACATGGGGACAAAATCTCCCCGGACGCTTCCAGGACTGCGCGTATGGGAGGCGGCGCCTTTCCGTGTATCCTTCCGCGTATCCGTCAGTCGGGGGCGAGAGGCTGGGGTTGTCGGTGCAGGGCGGGCTGAGGCGGCTCCAGGGAGAGGCAGGGGCGGTAGGACTGTCCTGCGCCCTGACAGGCGGGCGTGTGAGGCGGCGGGGGGACCGTGTGAGACCTCTGTTGGGAGGCAGAGGGCCAGCGGCGGGGACCCCCACACCCACCGCCCCGTCGTCAGGGACCGCCTCAGGAGAAGGCGTGGAGTAAAACTGGTGCGTTGTTGTTTGTAGACTAGTGTAGGGAAGTTGACTTCTCAGGCAGCTTTGGAATCCTTGCCTGTGTCTTCCGTCTAAGAGAGAGGTAGTGCCACTGAGGACTGTGTTTTGTGCCTTAACTTGGCGATCCTTACTTGGTTTGAATTTTAAGTAATAATAAATACTCGCAGGAGTTCAAAGCTGCACCTGGACAGTGCTGCTTACATCATGACTGAAGTGGGGCAAGACTGATCTTGCGCTGTGGAGAGCTTTTATCTGCTCTGTGAAAAGCTTTTATCCGCCAATATTAAGAAATTTAAGTGTAAACAGCTAATGCTTTAGACTGGGGAGAGGCTGTTTTTACTATTTTCCCTGTGATAAATGCTTCCATGTGTTACAGATTTAAGTAGTAAGAGAAAGATGTATCTTCAAATAGACATGATCAAGGTGAGATTTTTTTCATTTGCTGATACCATGAACAATGAGTGCAAAGCCTCTGCTAAAATCACTGTAAGCACTGATCACATTTGTAATGCAATTGTAATTGCATTGCAATCACAAATACATTTTTTTTATTGGATAAAGTCAGTTATGAGCATAATAGACATTTGTAGGACCAACCGTTGTGTCAAAAGGCCTATCAGTGCTTTGTATCTCATGGATAGTTTGCCCTTTCCTAAAGAGGTCTGTAAAGTTAATCACACAGGCTTTTAATCTTTTAATGAGCTGTTTGATACTGTTTCCATTGCCCTTAACACAATGCTAGGGACAGAGCTTCGGCATTTCATTTTGATTGCGATTTAGAAGAAGAACGTCAGGCATTGAAAGAAGATCAAAAAATATGTCGGAGTAGGGCACAGAAATATTCGATAGAGACAAACAGAAGAAGAAGGTAAGTAATTAGGGTTCATTTGGTGGGAAACTGTAAAAATAAAAAAAAAGAAGTCAAAACCTCAAAACAGCTCAATATATTTCTACTATTTGTACCTTCACATTATTGCCTTACGCTTTGTTCTACAGCAATCTAGGCTGAAAAACTTCACCAATCCAATTTCTTGCTATAGGAAAAAAAATATAAAAGGAATGATATTCTGAGTTACTGCTTTTTGGAGCGTCACTGTAGTCACCTTGCATAAAGTAAAGTAGCACTTTTCATTTCATGGATCTGCATATCTAGAAATATTGTGGGTTTTATTAGCTTCAGTGGATGTGTGAAAAATGCATTCAGATGTACAGTAAGGGTTGCTGCCTTCTGAAGTGTATGCTTGTCCATCTGCACAGCACATCAGCTGCATGGCCTCCCAGATGGTGGGGGTGAGGGGGTAGGGCTTTATGCTCCCACATCCCAATAGAAATGACACAAAGTCTTTCTAATACAGGATTATATTTATGATAAAGATATTCTGAATTGACATTTTAAACAAAGCTTTGAATATTCTGCCTTCCTGCATAAATGACAATGCAAAGTCATGAAATATTCTGTGACAAATGGATTAAGTAAATAAATTGAGATGTCTCAGTGAAGTGCTGCGAGTAGTTTAATAGGCATAGGGTTGTTTTCCCTAGCCCTGAGGCTGTCCTCGCGCATACAGGAGATGGGGTTGTGTGTACTGTAGAGGCAGGTGAGTTCCTCCCTCCAACAATTCCGAGCAAGTCCCCAGCCTCAAACCATCTTCTTCAGCACTTGTTTACTTACTCAAGTATGTTGATAACTCATAAGAGAGGCAGTAGATATTGTTTATACTGCCATTATAGTTTGACAGTCTGTGCTGTCAGCATATGTTTTGAAATACAAAGAAAAATGGGAGATGAAGTATAGTCACCTGGAAGGGATTAGAGACAGCGTGCGACCCACAACCTTACAAATAATAAACTGAGTCTCAGCTGAAAGATAAAATATCATATTTAGTTTTCTGGAACAATACCACTGCAACACTACAGCTCTCAGATGAACACTGTTTATTGTATTACTGGTCTTGAAATATTATACTCCAATGTAAAAGCAAATACCAGACAGCTGGCATATTTTTGATAGACTGGTATAGTTAAACTTCAAACTTCTAATTGTTGAAACATAAATACATTTCCATATGAATTTCATTGCAGACTTAAGAAATACAGTATCATTCCGAGTTACTCAGGTGAGCCAGTTAAAAATCGAGGTATGATATTCATAAAATGAAATTGTTTCTGTTTGTGATAATTTAGAATGGCGTAACTTTAAGCACAATAAACAGTTCAAATGGAAGTCTGTGGTGAAAATTCTTCCCCTAATAACTGAAAAGGAGTTAGTTGTCTAATCTTAGAAAGGTGGTAAGTGCATACAGTGTTAATAAACTGTGAAATATAATTCAAAATTAAGTGTCATTGCATATATGAAGGAAAGTAATTTGGAAATTAAAAGTTCCTTGAAATTGAGTATTTTTTCCTGACAGTTATGCAGGTAGGAAGTGATTTATCTTCTAATAGATCAGCCATCGAGTTCTGTCAAATCTGTGTTATGAGGCAAGATCCATTAGCTTTCTAACACATGTAAAGGTGTTAGCTATGATGATGGTTTCTCACGGGTAGCATAACTTTCCTAAGATTCATATTCTCACATGACATCCTAAGTTCTCCCTGACAGGGCTTACAGGAGGCTATTAGAAGTTATTTCTTACACTGCTGTTTTATAATTTCAAAACTGAAGTTGTTTCGTGTTTTTTTGTTTTGTTTTTTTTTTTCCAACATACGGAGAGTAGACACAAGTGCACTGTGCAGTATGTCTATTTTCTGCTTCTAACCTTCACACAGAATGATTGAGGTTGGAAGAGACCTCTCAAGGTCATCTGGTCCAACCCCCCTGCTACAGAAAGGCCATCTAGAGCTCATCAGTATCTCCAAGGATGGAGCCTCCACAACCTCACTGGGCAACCTGTGACAGCACTTGGTCACTATCGCAGTAAAAAAAAGTGTTTCCTGATGTTCGANGTTTTTTTTTTTCCAACATACGGAGAGTAGACACAAGTGCACTGTGCAGTATGTCTATTTTCTGCTTCTAACCTTCACACAGAATGATTGAGGTTGGAAGAGACCTCTCAAGGTCATCTGGTCCAACCCCCCTGCTACAGAAAGGCCATCTAGAGCTCATCAGTATCTCCAAGGATGGAGCCTCCACAACCTCACTGGGCAACCTGTGACAGCACTTGGTCACTATCGCAGTAAAAAAAAGTGTTTCCTGATGTTCGAAAAGAACTTCCTGTGTTTCAGTTTGTGCCCATTGTCCCTGGTCCTTTCCCTGGGCACCACTGAAAAGAGCTTGGCTCTGTCCTCTTTGCACCCTTCCTTCAGTTATTAACATATATAAATAAGATCCCCTATGAGCTTTCTCTTTTCCAGGCTAAAAATCCCCATCTCTCCCTGCTTTTCTTCATAGGAGAGATGCTCCAGCCACTTTATCATCTTTGCAGTCCTGGACTCTCTCCAGTCTGTCCATGTCCCTCTTGTACTGAGGACCCCAGCACTGGACACATACATCCAAGTGTGGCCTCAACAGTGCGGAGTAGAGGGGAAGGATCGCTTCCACATTGCCTCCACCTGCTGGCAATGCTTTGCCTCATGCAGCCCAAGACACCTTTTGCTTTTTTTGCTGCAAGGGCCCACTGGTGCCTCATGTTCAACTTGGTGTCCACCAGGACTCCTAGGTCCTTTTCTGCAAGGCTTATTTACAGAGGGGTGGCCCTCGGGATATTTCTGGTGCATGGGGCTCTTACTCCCCACATGCAGGATTTTGCACTTCTTGTTGAATTCATGAGGTTCCTGCCAGCCCATTTCTCCAGCCTGCTGAGGACCCTCTGGATGGCAGCAGGACACTCTGATGCCCCAGGAACCAGCCACTCCTGGTTTTGTGTCATCTGCAAACTTACTGAGGGTGCAACTCTGCCCATCATCTGTGATAATTAATGAAGGTGCTAAATAGGACTGGAGCCAGTATTGATCCATGGGGTACACCGCTAGTTATTGGCTTTCAACAAGACTTTATGAAAATAAACACCAGCCCCTGGGCCTGGCCATTCAGCCAGTTTTCAATCCACCTCCCGGTCTGCTCCTCCAGACCACATATCGACAGCTTGTCCATGTAGGTCTTATGGGAAACTGTCAATGGCCTTAGTGAAGTCCACATAAACAATATCCACTGCTCTTTCCTCATCTACCAAACCAGTCATTTCTTTGAAACATTTATGAAGTTGGTCAAGCATGACCAATTTTAATGTCAACCTTAAATGTGTAAAGACCCTGCTAGCAAACAGATTTAGGGAAGACATATCAATCTTGCGTTGTTTAGGTTCATTCTCTTTCTGTTGCACTGTGGAGGAGAACTGTTCTGAGGCATTTTTTGTGGTGGTTTGTTGAAGAGCCACCACCAATCTATCCTTAAACAAGGTTATACCAAGGCTGAATCCAGGTCTGATAGTCCCTAGTGCCCAGCTAATGAGAACTGCACATGCAGAGAGCTTGCAGATTGAGGTCTTCTGTTTTCAACTTTTCTAAATGTAGTTGTAGTGAAATCTTCCCTGACAGTGTTGTCAATACCTCTAAAATTCATCAGCTTCAGCATGAAGAATACTCAACTTCTGACAAGATGTTCTCAGTTAATCGGTTCATTGGTAAAAGGCAAAAACATTGCTTACAGAGAAGAGCAAGTATAACTTTGAGAGCAAAGTCACAGTAACTTAAGTCACATATCTTTGTCAAAGTGGATATGTAAAGGAACCCATATTTGTACCTGATGCTGTCAGTTTCTTCGCATCTCTTGTACTAACCAGGCTCCTTAGTTTTGTGTCAGCAGCAGTGCTTGAAGGTAGTGAACAACCAGCCTACTGATTATTTTTATGGAAATCGCTTTAGTATCAAGAAAGTGACACAAAAAAGATGACACAAAACTGGGAGGAGTGGCTGACATGCCAGGAGGCCGTGCTGCCATCCAGCAAGACCTGGACAGGCTGGAGAGTTGGGTGGGGAGAAATTTAATGAAATACAACAAGGGCAAGTGTGGAGTCTTGCATCGGGGCAAGAACAACCCCAGGTACCAGTATAGGTTGGGAAATGACTTGCTGANGCCAATGATAGGACAAGGGGCAATGGGTGCAAGCTGGAACATAAGAGGTTCCACTTAAACGTCAGGAAAAACTTCTTCACGGTGAGGGTGATGGAACACTGGAACAGTCTGCCCAGAGAGGTTGTGGAGTCTCCTTCTTTGGAGATATTCAAAACACGCCTGGATACGTTCCTGTGTGAACTGATGTACGTGTTCCTGCTCTGGCAGAGGGATTGGACTCGATGATCTTTCAAGGTCCCTTCCAATCCCTGATATTCTCTGATTCTGTGAAAGTAATTCCTTTATAGTCTCAGTGACACACAAAGTTGCAATTTCAAGATCAGTTTAAGAATTAAATATGATCTGGGGTAGAAGCTGACAGATATTTTGTTTAAATAACAGTATTCCAGAAATAAAAGCTACTGACTAAACAAACACTTGATGTAAATGAATAGGATATCATATTTTGGGTTTATAAACTGGAGTAATTTTTAAATACCGGCTTCTGATTTGCTGGGGACTGCAGCCATCCCGCTGTTACTGCTGCAGGCAAAATGTGTATCCCATTTTACTGTGACGTTACTGGCTGTGGGTAGTTGGTTCATTCTGCAAATGCAATTGTCTGTGTGTGTTTTTAAATAAACCTTAGAGTCAGCTATCTTGGTTCAGCATTTTGAATTACCTTGAAATCTGAAGAGCTAATCCATCTGCTGTAAAGGGGGAAGGAAACACTTCCCTCGTTTACACCAATTTCCAAATTATTCCCATTACATTGTTTTTTTCCAAAATATTTTTTTTTTTTTGGTTAATATAAGTTGATATGCACAAGCATTGTGCTCCACCTACTGGCTGATTATCATTGATGATTTAATAAAAATCCTTTAAATTATTCATCAGTGTTGTTGGTGAGGACCAAAAAGCAGTCTAGTGCCAGAAATGGAAGAAAAACATTAGCACGGAGAGGGCAAAATGTTAAGAATTTAGTATTGCTTTCTTCATCAGAGTGACACTGTGAAAAGTGATTCCTGTGACCATGTAGGCCTGTAATCCAGTATTGCCATTTCTGGTAACAGGCTACAGGATTGTGCTGAATTTGCAAGGTCTCAGGACAGATGGTTACCAAGCTTGCACTCTCTGAAGTCTTCTTGACCTGCCCACAGCTTTGTTTTGCTTGCTTTAGCTGTAACAGCAATTTCTCTAATTGCCCAGGTGTCTGTGGCTAATCTATTTTGCCTTTGTTTATCTTTTTATGGTGTGACCACAGTTTTATATAGACAGCAGTCACATGCCATTATTCTGTGTAGAATGAAATATTTATGACTAATAATGATGATATAGTGTAGGAAATACAGGCCTGGTACGATTGCAGAGGCCCTGGAGGTGCAGGACACACAGTGTAGGAGTACAGACGGGGGATGGTAAGAGGTGGCACACAGACTTGGCACTGGAGACCCCGTGGCCATAAAGAAGTCACTGGTAGTTGGTTAAAGAAATACAGACCTAGATCTGACAAAGATGGCTTTAGGGGTAACTGCGAAGAACAAAGGAATAGTATGTAATATCTGTAAAGGGCACCAAGTATGGAATATTTTGAGATACTGTGGAGCTGCAGATTGATTAAGAGAAAAGGTGCAAAGTGTGTTGGCAAATATAAAAATGACTCCAAGTGGATCCTGAGTGAGAAACAAGAAGACATTCATATGAACATCATATTGCTCCTGGTGAAGGGACTCCAGGTGCTGACAACTCGCTGTAACATCCCAGCACCAGCACAATGAAACAACCAGCCCTGGGACACAGAAGAGCAATGGAAGTGTGACCATCAGGAAAAGGGGTAGAAACTCTGCGAATAATAATTTAAACAGTATTATCAATATTATCGAGGCTTTCTCTATATAGAAATATTCTAACTGTATTATTATTTTTGGTAATTATATCTGGATTAATAGGGATTAGACTATTAAAATTTTAATTGTGCTAACAACAAAAAAAAAAAGTATTTTGGCTTCACATAATATATGCTTACTTCTTGTCCATAAATACCATTAGGAGTGTAACAACTGGTGGATAGCACAGGCAGCCCTCCTGTGAACCTGTGAGCTATTTTGGGAGTACAACCCTCTGTAAGCCCTTATGGCATCATATTCAGTCCTTCTGAAGCCCTTACAACAATTTGAGGCTGTCCTTTTGTCTTCATCACACAATAGTCAGAGAAGATGAGGTAATGGAGTTAGTATGCACCCCTTTGGTCCTGGTAAGTATCTCACTTAAACAAAAGAAATTATTTATGGGCAACCTCCACAGATACTTTTTAAGGATATAAAGTGTGTTTTCTCTTTGCCTCTGAAGGGGATTTTGAGTATGAAACCCCATTCTAGCCTTTTCTTGATCTTGCTGTAGTCAGTGAGTATACAAGCACGCTCATACCTCAATTTTAAAATTATTGTGTGCTGTTTTGTAAACATGGTAAGGCAATGGATGAATAATATCAACTCATCAAAAGGTTCATTTCATAGTCTTCCATATGCACTGTGTATATTCCTTATTTTATTTTCATCCAAAGTAGTAGTAGGCATTCAGTCCACCTGGGAATCCATCACTTCACCATTAAGATAATTTAATAAAATTAACCAGGAAATAGTTCCACCATCTGGTCATACTGTTTTTAACATAAAAATGCTTTCCACATAATGTCTGTATATGTGAAACTGCTAAATATTTTAAGTTTCGTATTCCAAATTCACTATAAACTTTTTGGCAGCCGTTTCAAAAATTGCTGCACTGCTGGGTTGTTTATAGTAGACAGAAAAACTGGGTTAAAAAAACACCGGCCAGGAAATTCTTGTGCTAACTCTTCATCTTCAAGCCTTACTCTTTTGCCAATGTTACATCTGTGATATGAACCTAAGCTGGTGGCCTTAGGAGAGCGCATGAACAAACATTTGCTTTGACTGTTTTTCTGTAAGATGTCAATGTGCATTTGCAAAATTATTTATTTTGCATAATACACCTGGGTGTCACAATTTACATTCTGTGAGGTCAAGAAGTTAATGATGCAGGCTTCACTGCATATCCTCAGTGCATTTCCTTACAGTTAAAATAAGACCCTTTCTCTCCATCATGCCTCAATCCAAACCAAATAGCGATCGTGATGAGCTGTGGTGAAAAAGACCTCTTGCATCAGCATTTGGAGTTGCCCATTTCTAGCTGTATGGAATATGGAACAACAGTCTTTATTTTAATGCCTGTTATTAAGAATGTGCAAGAATGCAGCTAAGTCACACTCCAAAAAATCATTTAATAAATAAATAAATACAGGCTCTCTCAGAATTTACTCTTTCCTTTTTGGAGTTATACTCTGGAATTACTCCAAGTGCAAAGTTGTAGAATTTCCCAGATGTCTGAATTTAACAACTACAGTTCAACTAAAGGCCTTCTTAAGCAGCTTCAAGAAATATTAAGGGTATCAAGAAGAATGTGTTTAAAGTACTTAGTAGGATAAGTAAATCTGTTTCCTCTGTCGTGATTTTCCTATTTCTTTAGTCAGGATAAAGTTGTAAAATACTGTGGATTTCTGTATCAGATTTTAACATGAGTGAAAAACAGGACTACTGAGTTGACCATGAACTCTAGTTCTACTTTTTTAGTTCTAATTTATGGATTGTAGGAACAATTAAAATTCCTGTGAAATTTTAACAAAATTGCAGTAAGACCTTTTACGTGGATAGAGATTTCCATGGATTTTTTCTGGTTTTGGATAAGTGCTTGTCTGGCTTCACCTGGTGCCTCATGTGGAGCCATTCCTGCTTGTTGAAAAACTGAGGTTTGCAAATGAAACTTTTAGTTTTGGGATTGTATTTTTATTTAATTGTTTCTCTTTGCATAAGTCAGTCTTCTGTCTTATCCTTCATTTGAATCTGTAGAGTTTTACAAGATCATCCCTAGAAGAAGCGTTACCACAAAGTGTAGAAACTCATCTGAATTTTTGAAAGTGTCATTTGCAATGAATAAGATGTTAGAATCGCAGAATCACAGAATATCAGGGATTGGAAGGGAGCTTGAACGATCATCTGGTCCAAATGAAACATAAGCAACTGTCTGTGTACATTGCAGGATGTCATCTCAGCAGTTCTTATGGTCCAAGACTCTGTGAGGAATACTGCTGCTGGGGGGTCTGGAGCTTTCTGAGGGGAATGTACTTCTGAAGCAGAAATAGCAATTGCTTACACTGTTCACTCCCATTTTGATTTCTGACCTTGGAGAACGTTAATGCAGAGTGCTGGATACATTAGTAAAAGCAGCGGATCTTTTTGCATATCTTGTCTCTTTTTCATATGCTTCACCACTGTCTGTCTTGAGCTTGACATTAGCGATGCTGGAGGTGTAGTACTGCAGAAAGGAGGATGAGGTGTAACACAGCTTCCAGCTGCCCCTTATGATATGGGGAGGGGTTTTAAGGTGTGCTCATAACGATGGCAGGAACGCAAGGATGCAGTCTTTGTGCTTTAAGGTTTGAATAGCTGCATGGGATCTGTTTACAGTGCATTTCCACTTTAAATATAAGTATTTATATAGTCTTCACTTTCAATTAGCAACATGCAATGTTTTGTCCATAAAATTGGGAATTCTCAGCCATTAGTTCAGTATGTTTTGACAACCATGCATATATGAATTTTCAAAACGGTGAAAGTTCTTTGTGTCTCTCTCTGCTACACTTTGGTTTCCAAGTGGATTAAAGTGCATATTCCTGTAAAAGTGTGTACTTGGGAAATAGTTGACTGTTTTCCTATTCTTTACTATTGTGCAATTACAGCCTTTAGACTTTCTAAAATAAATGGTACCTTTTCAAATTATTTTTCTGTTTGTTTTCACAGGTGAACAGTCAGCACTTTGAAGGAATACTAGGGAGGGGCAAGTTGAATAGTTCAGTTTGAACTTTTTTCCTGAGAAGAAAAGGGAAGAATAAATAAAATAGCTTGAGTTAAGGAGTAGCTCTGTTACGTAGCAGCTTTGCTCTTTGCTCCATTAAGCAGGAAGGTCTATAAAGCAGCTGTAGGTGATTAAAGTTAAGGGAAAGTGTCGTATTGTCATGAGAGAAACAAAGAAAATCTGGCTAAACATTACTACCTTTCTTTCCACTAATGCGGGCTTGGCAGTAGGACACTACCTGGTGTACCAGTGACCTGTCACATCACATATCTAACGCACAGAGAACTTTAAAGACAGGAGTCTTCCAGTTGCAGTGAACCTTGCATCGCAGGCTATAGAAGTTTTACTTGAAACGTTATCTATTTAAGTACTATTTTGCCTACGTAGGCACTGTGCCAGTAACTTTATTGGTAAAGGATGTTATTTCACTCAAGGAGCTAATTTAAGTTTGTCAGCAAAAGTTGATGATTTTGTCAGCAGGAATAAAAATTCCACATAAATTCATCAGCCTTGTGCCTACCAAAGGAAAGCTTGTGATGATGGTTGGTTTTGACTAAAGCTTGATTTTCTTTCCAGCAGTAGAAGGACATGTTTAACATATTTGATACTAACAACTGATTCTGTCAATCATAGCTTCACATTACTGTTTTATCCCTTTTTGTGCTACTAATCTGGTTGTCCTCAGGAAGCTTCTCAACAACTGGAAGTTGATACTAACTCCTACATATTTATAGGTAAAAGCTGTAGTCCCTTTGTGTTATTTCTGAAAAACAACTTTTAAACTGCTACTATTTCCCCAACAGCTTGTGAAATGAACACACGTACAGCATTTACAGTTCAGCTTTCTATTGATCTGCCCACTGTGGTACATTTATGTGGTAAAGACTGGTTGAGTCTGCATGTGAATTCATGTATAAGAAAGAATCAAAACTCTGGTTGAGGCTGAAAATTAAAAAGTTTATGGTGTGTCTTTTCTTCATCACCTGCTGTCCCATTTACATTCAGACAAACCATAAAAATCCATGTGCTCAAGTTTATAGTATTTCATTTGTGGACAAGAAAGCTTTTGTACTAAATTTGCAAACTGATAAGCAAGTTACTAATACTTCGGTCAATGTAATTAGAAAACATAGAGATCATCCACTTTTGCTTCTTAAATGCAGAGCCTTTGAAGAAAGATGGAAGCAAGAAGAAAAAAAAGAACAAAGATTTAGAGAACAAGTTCTGCAGCAGAGGAAAATTAAACTTCAGGAAGCAACTGATAAGTTCCAGCGTGCTCATCTGCCTTTTTCTCAGCACAAGCAAATAGGTTTGTCAATTAAAATTCAATCTTTATTCACAATGCAAGTGTTTTTTCTATTAACAGACTATAATTAAGGCAAATAAATCAATTAACTTCACGGATTAATTTGATTCATTAGTATAAGCAAAACATAACTGAGAAGAAGCTTAGATCTAAAACATATTAAAAAAAGAGGATAGAGTGAGTTAAAAAAACAAAACATGATTTTTCTTTTTTCCTAAAAAATAGTATTGTGAGATATTTCATTATATTCCAGTCACAGCAAGTACATCACCTCCTAGGGATAGTGTGGCTTCCTGGGTTTTCTCCATTTTCAGTGTGCTTATTGCTTCCAATACTGCGCTTTCCCAGCTGGCTGCAATGTGCTATAAGGCCAGTGGAAGTTACTAGGATAGTGTAATGATAACCTATTTGAACCCTTGAACATGAAATACTCAAGAATGTGCATTTGTTTATCATTAAGTAAAAGCAGTCCTAGCATATATGAATGCGTTACATAACTTCTGCTGAATTAGTCAGCTTTTTAAGCTCTTCTCTCACTGCTGGGAAGTAATGATCACTTCAACTCAGTTCCTGCTTTCTTGGAATCAGTGCAGATTGGCAGGAGTTTTTAATAGCATCAGCCAAGTCTGATTTCCAGTCAACTTTCCAGTGTCGAAACTCTTAAGATACGGTATATTACTTAGGTATTCTTTAACAGATTTACTCTCCCAACTGCAATTGTGCCAACTGTGAGGTAATGTCTCTGACTTCAGGATCAAATGTCAGATTAAAGTAACAAAATGGAACAGTACTACTTTAGGGCTTCTTCATAGTTCTACTGACAGCCCAGATTGTGTAGCAATAGAGTGAATCACTTTTATTTTTCTTGATTTTTCCTTTATAGTAATTCTGCCTCTGCCACTTTCTACCCCAATTTTTGCTTACTGGAAAAAGGCAACAACTTGTGCCTGTCTGGACTCTTTTTCTCCACTGATTTGATTAGTAAGTTACAACTTGGCCTCTATAAAATATCTACCAGCCATAACTTTGGCTTAGTGCATGAGTGGAATAATCATGATGTGTAAACAAATTCAGTGCTGGATTTTTTAACAGCCTTCTTTTTCAACAGTGCAGTCTGAAAACAAACAGTAAAACTGTTGAATACCTGTGTTACTGTACACACTTAAATAGACTGGGGTTTTGTTTCAGAGGAGCTAGAGATGCTGTAGCATGTCTGATGATGCTAAACCGCTCAGTTTATGTAACAGTCTGGATGTAGGCTTCAAAACTTAAAAAAAATAACCAAGCCATTTATGGTAAAATATTCCAAACTAAAAAAATATTTTTCCATTGTGTTTTTTACTTTGATCCATCTAGTTCAGACAAAAGCAGCTTTTCAGTTAGAAGAAGCTCTTGAACAAATTAAAGGATCAGTTTTAACATCAGGACTGTGCTTGCCCAGCAGAAACAAACACAACTTCAGGTATGCATTTCTGTTTACTCTGATGATCAAAGGAAGCACATTGCTAAGTGTATTCAATAAACAGCAGACAATTACTCTTTCAGAAATGATAGGCCATTTCTCTAGTGGCAATGAAAGTGTTTCTGTGAAATGTTCCAATGAAAAATTATGAAACCTCCTTGAGTTGTTTGTGTCCATTTGGTAAAACACCAGAGATGACACAAACCTTTTCCCTTCAGCAGAATTCTGGGAATAGTCAGGGCTAATCCAGTCCACATTCAGTTATAGCCTGACTCAGACTGCCATGGTTATCAAACCATCCGCTGTTCTGTGAAGTATAAAGTATTCTGTCTAGGTGATTTCTTGTTCACATCCAGATTTTTTCCTTTTGACATCAGGGATAGTTTAGTTTGTATATTCATCCCATGATCCAGCTATCATTTCTTTACATTTCTCATCCCCTTTATGTATCTTGAGCATCCAGGTAACAATTTCGTTTTGTCACATACAATTTGAATTGCGTATTTTTAACTCTACCCAAGCACTTTTTCTAAGATACCTTGACTTACCACAGAATGTTTCTTCATGCATAGTTTATGTGCTGTATTTGATACTGCTTCCTGATTATCTCCCTCCTAATCTTTCATTTCTTAACATTTCAGTTTGGGGGGTTATTTTTGGTGTTGCTGCTTTTGTTATTATATTATTATAATTATTTTCTGCATGCTGTAAATTGTGCAGATGTTCAGGGTGGAGACATATTCTGTCTAAAAGGAGGCTCCCTACTTCTGAGCTTCAGGGTGTTCTTCATTGTGACATTAATATTCAGTTTGATTACATTTCAGCTGCTGATAAAAACATGTTTGCAGCCAATAAATCAGGCAACTGAGAAAATATTTCATACTTCTCCAAGCTAAATACTCATGCTATCTGCTGATACACTATACTGCTATACATATAGTTCTACAGCTACTACGCTGGCTTGACATAATCAAGAAGGATTGCAGCCATGAAATGAACAAACAATCTATCAACTATATATAAGTTGAAATTATAGCAAAAACAATGTAGATATTTCTGAACCCTGTCAGGGGTTCCTGATCGTTTGTCTCATTTCACTCATAGGCTCAATTAAGGACAGCAGCTCAGTGCCTCTTCCCACTGCCTTTATCATTTGTTTCTTTATTTTTCAACCTTCTCCAAACTGATTCATGTGCCTTAAGTGATCACAGCTTTCTCTCAACATCTTCTAGCCACTTGCCATTTCCTTTATTTCTTACAGTATATCATTGCTGTCACTCCATATTATATTTGTGTAATTCTAAAAGTTCACTGTCCTGTAATAATGAGTGTTCTTTTCCTGATTTCCATTTTTATAACCCTATTTCCGAAGGAAATTAAATTTATACATTCAAATTATTTTACAGGCTGTGTCACCCTAGTAACTAACTTTGAGAGAGAGTTAAGAATCGCAAAGATAATTATATTTCAACAAGTTTGAAAGTAGCAATTGAGCAAGGAAGAAATTATTCAAACAAGTGACCCCAGCATGAAAAAGGCTTAAAAGTTGAGTCTACATTGACCTGTTGGCAGATCACAGTCCAGTTAATATGGATAAGACAGCACACAAGTGTCTTGGAACCTGCCACAGAATGTGCTGCAGCTTCCCCAGCTGGTAACTAGGAGGCTTGGGTAGGAGCCATGTGGGGTGGGTGAAGGAGGATGTAGTGGCTATTTGGGGTATGGTAATTAGGGAATAACAATTAAGTTATGGCAGTATGGGCTTGTGTATAGGGCCAAGGTAAATGAATTAAAAATACTCTAGGGATTTTTGTCTGCACCTCACACAATTGTTTATTAAGACTGAAACTGAGCACAAGCTATGCAGCGTAGATTCATCTGGTCTGCTGCAGAAGATGTTAGTGCAGGGTTGTTCCTGTTAGTTTTGGTTGGGGAGCCGTAGTTTCTGTGGGTCATAAAAATGGCATTTCTGTGTTTTCATACTTAGTTCCAAAATTCTCTTAGAGGACAAATAAATTTCCTTCAAATCAGTACAGCAAAGTAAGCTTTGATACAGAAGAGCATTTTGAGAGGGTTTGCAAAGCTGAAGGTTCTTCAAAACTCACTGGTTCTGAGCTGTAAATCTTTAAAAATGTCTTATAATCCCTTTAATTGGAGATTTTGGGACCGCTAATGACTAACTCAAGAGGAGGTGGTATATCCCTTTCTGTATTTCTATAAATTCTTACACTTCTACAAACACTCAAACCAAAAATCTTGTACATCTTCAGAATTCACCCTCCATCAGAAATACAATGTATCGAATTCATTGACAGTGCCCTTTCAAGGAAATGAATGTTGTACTAGGTATGCAAGATAAATATGGCTACAGACACAGCTGGATATAGGTGGGTTATATAAGGTTCTAGAATTCTTAATGTCTACATTTAAAAAGTTGTAGAAAATTAAATTAAACAATGGGGACATATTACCTCCTCCTGGAGAAAGGCAAAAAATCCTGGAACACGTAATGAGTGAGAGAATGTATTATGTCTTTGCAGTAGAGTTACTCAGCTTCTAGTAAGGTTTAGTTATTATATGCTGAAGGAAAGATTTTGGCCAACTCATTAGTTGACAGGGCCTGGGATGTGTGCTCATTAGGTGTGTAAACAGTGTGCTGCTCTCTGTAGAAGATACTTTTCCCTGTTTGTGTTTAAAACACAACTGTATTTGATTAGGTTCAATCTCGGGCTAGAAACTTAAATTACAACAAATCAAAAATGTTCTCTGGAAAAAGTTGGAAGGTAGAAACTTTTATAAATATAAATGGTCTAAACATTCAAATAGATAGCAAGAAACTTCCTCCCCACCCNCAAAAAAACCCACCCACAAAACAACTAACAGATTCTTTGTGAGGCCAGGTATATATCAGTCTGGTCCACAGTAACAAAGTCTTTAAAAGTGGATAGGTACAGAAAGTTTTTGGATAGGAAAGACATGTCCCATTCAAAGAATACAGAAGGCAGTTTTCTGCATTTCTATAAATAAATAGCAGAAGTTGTTCTCCTTTTTTGCTACTAGCCATCTCATCAGAAATAATAAATTCCTTTTTAGACTCTGCCAAATATATATCTCTGCTTAGGTTAGTGCAATTAAGCCAACCTTTTCTGAGTATTGTATAAAATCTGCTGAAAAAACCCAATAATCTTGATGGGTTGAAAGTTTACATTTTCCATTGTCCTAAAATTGTATTATAATAAATACATAAAAGGTCTCATTTGTCTAATTTGACATGGATTTACTAAAAAGAAAAGGGATTGTTTTTAACAGGGAGTGTAATTTTAGATACAGAAAGAGGATGAAACAGATGAGGCTCAGAAGAACTTAAGCGGAAGAAATTGAGAGAAATGAAGGAAAGGGGTTATTGAGTTTCTGTGCATATATTAGACATATGGTAGCCATCTCCAGCTAGGAATAATACATGCTTCTTAATAATGCACCTCTGCTGGATGAGGCCAGTGTAGGTATCATGTGACTGCACTGTTCACATTTGCTCAATAGGGGTGACGGCTATTAAGGAAGATAGCTTTGTGTGGCATGAAATAGTCATAAGTTCCTACACTCCATATTGCCCATATATAAAAGGAACCATCACCTTCACCATCATCTTCACTGAAACTGAGGATGGGTAAAATGTGGGTGGTGGATCATTTTGTCAGGCCAGATTCTAATAAAATTTAAAAAAAAAGGTGGGGGGAATATCTGGAAGTATGATTTTCATTATTTAGTTGCGTATAGACTCAAAGTTCACTTTTGACACAAATATAGATACACACCTTCACCCAATTCAGATATATTTAAGGGATTGCATTGATTCTGCTCAGGAACTATATTTGTGGAATGCATCCTGGGAGTGTTGGAAAGCATCTGCATGTTGAATGGACAATAAGGTTTGGTTTGTTACTCAAAATCCAGTGATTACCGATCAAAAATACTGGACATTATCAACCTGGTAAAATAAAAGCTGGATCTCCCCTTTTTGCTATGGGTATGCCCATTTTACAAATAACTTCATTGTAAGTTTATGCTGATATACTGTTTCCAAGTTTTATTCTCCTTCTGCCACCATGGAGTACAACAAATACTTGATCCTAAAACAGCGAGACATAAGCTTGGCCTTCAAAAAGCTGTAAGGGTTATGGCCCTTCTGAACAGATGTGAGAACTCAAACCATGGATCTGGTGAGAGATTTCTGTAAGTGCCACTTTGGATACACCAGACTAAGGGCATTTAGGGCCCTTAAACCAGCTTGCAGCCACAAGACAGGATCAGTGTCCTTCACTAAACAGCTCCACCTGGGCAGTCAAGCATAGGTACAACCTGGCAACAGTTATACTTCCAAGAGACTGAAGCTTGATCTACCTATGAGCTCATAGGTTTTGGGTGGGGGTTATTTTTGCTTTTTTTTTATTGGTTAAAGCTACTTGTTTCTTGGTTTTGTCATCCTTGATACCTACCTAGTTCTTGCTTTTTCTTTTACAGCTTGCTTCCTATTCCTAGTGCTCTTACCCAGCCTTGTTCCAGTTCTATCTGCTTTTTATTCCTGAACATATCTTGTTACACACTCCCTGTCTTCCTATTCTGCACATCTACCTTGTCATTTGACTTTCCATGCTTCTTGGCTTCTTTGATTCCTGCATGTCAGCCAGCCCCATGATTCTTGCTAATTCTCATCCTGTAGAAATTTGTAGTTTCCTCTATCTTAATTTGGACTCACCCTGACTACAGTAGCCAGCTACACTAGTTCCTCCAAAGATACTATTTTTTTTTTCAGGTAGCAAATATGAATTCTTTAATGTACCACAGAAGTGACACTATAGGTCATCAAGTGCTCTTGGGCTTTACTTGCTATTTGAAGTAAGGGAATACATCTGACAGCATCAATATATTGTTGTCCTCTAATATAAGCCAATCTTATGGAAAAATAAAGGCCATTTTGCTTGTGTTCCATTCCATGTTCCATTTCTGTAAATGACCAAATTGTTGGCTGACATTTTCCAGATTAATTCAGCCCAAGGCAGTCACCCAACAACCCAATCTAAAAAAAAAGTCTGACTATTTATAAATAACAGAAGAGAAGGTTTAAAATGGAAAGTGTTGCACGGTTTCAGATAGTACTAACAGCACCACCTGTAGTTTCATATAGTGTAGATTTCTTTCACTTGCTAGGCATTCATTGATGATGTATACTTTTGGAAAGGAACATGTTTAAAAGTGTACAGTTGCCGCATAGAAATAAGCCAAAGTAATAAGTTATTTGCTTGCACCAAGAACCACAGATGACTCTTCATCCTCATCAGCATCTAGAAACGGTTCTTTCCATCAGAAGCAGATTTCAGCAATGGTTGGCTGGGATAAAACAGTACAAGAGAGCAGTAGAACAAACATGGATAGTAACCAACTTCTCTTCCAGAAAAATCTGATAGAAATGCAACAACTGCTTGACAAACAGCATCTCAGCAACTTGGAGGTATGCGATTTCCATGTGTTTTATTACATGATGATTCTTAAATGTAATAGAAATTTTCTTGAATGTGATAAAAATGAAAAGTGTGTTAAGCAGTCTTTACCAAGTAGAAAACACCTGAGAGCACAGTGTACTGTACCTTACCAATAGATTATTTATACTAAAATAATACATGTAAGAAATCAGAGATCTTTAAAAATGTTTACGAATATTTTTACAAATTCTTCAAAGATATGTCATGTTGTCTTTCTGCCTACGAATGTAAGATTTGTATGTGTATGTCAGACTTCTCTGAAATAAATGGCCATTAGTTTATCACAGGAGTCTTGTGCTAGCTCCAAACTTAAATTGGCAGCTTGCAATTTACAATTTTGTTTCTACTTCTCCTATTGCTTTAGCTCAGCCCAAAATGCTATAGCAGTGTGGTTATGGTAGGGCAAATGTTAGAGTGGTTTTCTGTTTCTTGGGTTTTTTCCCAATGTTTGGTGATTTGTTAGGGATAGACTTCAAGTCTCTTGAGATCTTTTTTGTCATCTTTGGAATAGATGCAGATGTTCCAGTAACGAGCCCATTAACTTTCGGTCCACTAACTTTCTGTCTAAACTAATTTTTGGACCCAAAATCAGTTTCAAATATCACCTGAGAAACACAGCGAAAATCCAGACGAACTGAGCTCCAACGTTATTTCTTACAACTGTACTTTTAAGTGTGATTTAAGTTGGTTGGTCAGTGTTGTCTTTGATTTTGGAAACATTGTCTTCATTTTTTTTTTTTAAGAGGACATCATTTTAGACTCATTCATTTATTTCTATAATGTTATCTACTGGTATCTGGACTCATGGTGTCTGAAATGAAGTATGAAGCACCATCCCTTTATATTGGTGATAGCTAGAGGCACGGGATCATTGGGGACAACAGCACAAGGGCTTTCCCTTTAATACATCTATATGGATAACTCATGAAAGACTGTATATGGTTCAGATATATTTTGAGTTCTTTGATATTGATGTTTTCAACCACATTCATCTCTGTCTTTGTACCTACTTTCTTCTAATGGGTATTCATGAGAGCCTTGAGCAGCTGATGGCTAACACAGAAAATCTCACTCAACTGGAGTAAATTTCAAAAAGGCTGAGGAGACATAAAGTACAGTTTATACTGGCAAGGTTGTTGAATAGTGTTCATTTTTATTTCCAAGCACAAAAAGAAGGGAGAGCAATTGGCAATTTATAAAGAGAGCTGATAAAACTGGATTCTACATAACCACTTTCAAACAAAATCCAAAAAGGTCTAAGATTTTGTTTGTTTCTTTCTTCTTTTTTTTTAAATACTACACTGTGCATTTCATTGGTACAGTGTTTGCAAATCCCTCCCTAAATTATGGTGATTAATTTGGCAGTAGCTGCATCAGGACATCTTAGAATTAGGGGGAAAATGCAATTTCTTTGGACAAAGTATGTAAAAGATTCTTCTTTATATATTGCAAGACAACTATACTGTGTATTTTATCAAACAATTATCACATTCTAATTGAATTGTAGAGGAAAACTGCCATGAGTCATGCATAATTTTTTACTTAGAGTTTTTTCTAAATGTTATCATCAGCTTTGGGCACTGCGTATAATATAGAAATTTGTGTTTACAAATTAATGTATTTTTTAAAATGCTTTGATCCTGCAAAAAAATTTGCTTTTTTTCCCAGAATTTGCTTTTCTGCTACCACTAGGGGTTGCTCAGCTTCTTCCCTCTGATAAACAGTTTCAAATAGTAAATACTTATACTTCAAACATTTGGACTTCCTTTCTTAAATTTGCATGCTTTGGACTCTGATTAGAAAAAAGTCAAGAAAGCTACTGTCATTGTTCTAAGGCCTGAGTTTTGGAAGTTTAATACTGGGATTGTTCTGGTGTGCATGTGCATTGTGATTTCCTGTGACGTGAAAAAGTATGTATAATACTGTTACAAATAAAATTTACAAATTATTATTATTTATAATACTCTTACTGAAATGAATAGGCTTCAGTAGCCTTGTTACTGTCTGTTGTCCTAAATCATTTCAACAGTACTTGCCTTTCTGAAACTCATGTCAAAGTATTTCACTGTGCACATGCTTTGCAATCTAACCATCCACTGAGATCCTTTGACCTCTCATTGTTTCTGTTTTTACAGGCCCAGCAGGATTATAAAGATTCCTAAAATTCTTTTCTTTCCTACAGGTTGATAAAGTTCTATGTTCTAAGACCCTTGCTAGTAGATTTGGTGTGTTCCATGATTTCCACCCCTAAAAATTTGTATAGTTTCAGCAGTAAGCCAAGGGTTTTAGTGACCTTTCTGTCATTCTTCAAAATTATTTTGCTTAAAATATTGAGAACAGTAAATTTCATTTTGTGTAACAGTCATGTCAGAGACAGTAAATCAAATTACTGTTTGTTACATGTCCATAAGTATGTTCAGTTTTGAATTCATACTGTTAATATTATTTGCAATCAAAGATTTTGTTGCACAGTCCATTTCTGGTTTTGTTGCAGACATAAATAGAATCTTTAAGGTGGAGCTGATTACACAGTCTTTAGCTAAAGCTGCATGCAGCTTTTCACCAAAAGACATATGACATCCAAGTATTCAGCATTTTTCCAATATTAACTGTTTATGTTGAAATTTTCCATTTCTTGCACCTGCCTTGAACTGAATAACTTAGAAAATTTCCATTAAAATGGCTCAACTGTGCCAAGGAATAGTATTATTCAGGCACCTTTTGTCTTTTTCTTTTCATCATCTATTTAACTTCGTGCCCACACACACAAAATCAGTACAATATTTTTATGCTTTTCCAGAAAAATGCGTTATTCTTTAATTAAACTGATCGACATAACATTTTGCCTCTATTATTTCACTTTTTAAAGAAAATACTTGGAAGGAAGTGTTAATTCACAGACAAAATGGGTATAGATTACAAAACAGATTACCCTCAGTAAGTTCGCAGACAACACCAGGTTAGGTGAGAGTATTGACCTGCTAGAGGGTAGAAAGGCTTTGCAGAGGGATCTGGACAGACTGCATCGAAGGGCCGAGGCCAAAGGGATGAGGTTCAATAAGGCCAAGTGCTGGGTCCATGCAGTGCTACAGGCTTGGGGAGCTGCCTGGCAGAAAAGGTCCTTGGGGGTGTTGGTCAACTGTCAGCTGAACAGCAGCCATCAGTGTGGCCAAGGTGGCCAACAGCATCCTGGCCTGTATCAGGAACAACGTGGTGCATAGCACTTGGGAGGTGATCGTCCCCCTCTACTCAGCACTGGTGAGGCCCCACCCTGGGTACTGTGTCCAGTTTTGGGCACTCACCACAAAAAAAAACATGGAGGTGCTGGAGTGGGCCCAGAGAAGGGCAAGGAAGCTGGTGAGGGGTCTGGAGGATAAGTCTTAGGAGGAGAGGCTGAGGGAGCTGGGGTTGTTCAGCCTGGAGAAAAGGAGGCTAATGAGATATCTTATCACTCTCTACAACTACCTGAAAGGAGGTGGTAGAGAGGCAGGGGTCAGGCTCTTCTCCCAAGTCACAGGCAACAGGACAAGTGGAGACAGCCTCAAGTTGCACCAGGGAAGCTTCAGATTGGATATTAGGAAAAAAATTTCACCAAAAGGGTTATTAAGCATTGGAATGGGCTGCCCAGGGAAGCGGTTGAGTTGCCATCCCTGGAGGGATTTAAAAGACAGGTAGACGTGGTGCTTAGTGACATGGTTTAGTGATGGTTGTTATCAGTTATGTTGATGGTTCTACTAGATGATCTTAAAGGTCCCTTCCAACTTAGACAATTCTATGATTTATTGAAACAGGGAGTGCAACACAGATAACATTTCTCAGAAATTGCAACCCAAACCATGAGGTCAGAGGGTTTTTCTTAAATTATCTGTAATACAACAAAATATTGTATTCTGTTTACTGTGTGTTTATCAATACATATAGAATTAAATGTGCATTTTAATATCATATTTATACTTAATCAAAAATACACATTAAATATAATGCTAAATTAAATAAGTCTCTGAGAAATAATGAAGAATATTTTCTAAGTGATGTTCCACTTGAATGAATGCAGCAGACACTGCAAACCTGTAGGTATGGGCATCACCTTACTCCCATGAGTGAGTTGAGCTGTGTGACTGGTAGCTCTTTGCCTCACTGTGCTTTTGGGGTTGGGCTGTGTTGGCAAAATGGAGACGTTTCAGGTAACCGATGGAAAAACTGAATTCATCTTCAAGTGCATTTGTAGTATGACTGGAATGAGTTAAACGTGGGTTTCTTCTGTGAGGTGTATTTTATCTGTCTGACTCTTCAGAAGCAAGGGCAGGACCAGCATGGAAAAAGGGAGTGCCTGTGTACAGAGTCTCAAGAACTTGTGTCCCAGTGTCAAGAACTAGTAAAATGCTCAAGGGAAGTTACCTAAGGGGAAGGTTCGGATAAAAAGGCAGACTTGATTTTGAAGAGACCCTTCAAAGACTTGCAATAGGTTTCTGTGGTCACCGTAAATCTCGAAACATTGGCCGTTTTTCACTTGAATGTTAACATATTTTATGTCAATCACTCTTTAGTGGCCACCCCAGCCCAAACCATGACAATCAAATTATATGACAAACCCAAGTGATTTCCTTACTTATTTTCATTTTGGCAGGATCAGAGGGGTTGAGGTTTTAATGGCTTTTAACCAATATTGCAGCATATCACTGTATTCCCTGTTATTTCACTAATCCAAAATTCACATTTGCTATGAACACAAATTCAAATGTATCTCCAGACTAAATTATTTTGCGCAAATACTTGAACTTGTTTTGATTGTGTATTCCTCAAAAGTAGGGTGGGGGGGAAATGTTATGTAAGAGAGTGGTGTATTCCAAGCCTGTGCTGTATAAAATGATGTTAAAACCTCCCTACCCAGCAATCTGGATGTTCAGTCATTTCAATGTCTTGCCTCAGTTCAAAGCCCTGCTTGAACAGGTGATAATGTAGGACTGAAGCTGAAACAGCATTTACAGTACAAAAGAGTTTGTTTCACAGGTAGATTAATACATTAATAAGACTCTGCTTGAGAATAGGTCAGGATTCTTATGCACAGCTCACAAACCACAGAAACAGGGAAATTGAGAACTGTCATCTAATATAGACCTGTTCCTCCTTTAGAAGAATACACCTCTTTTTTGTAAGAATAGCTATACATACTGGCATGACTCCATTTTTGGCTTTACGTGCATAGATATATATGTATCTATGAAATATTTTTATATAACTATGCACTAAATTATTTCTCCCATACTTAGTAGCTATTTTTGAAGTGATTTGTTTTACTGCAGCAGAGTAAAAAGTTCATAAATGCAGCTAAAGGAGAGGAACAGAGGAAAAATAGCAGTATCTGATCTTCAGTTTATTGCAGATATAGTAATAAAAAAATGTGTGCTTGAAGGAGCAAACTGGAAGATACAAAAGTTTGTGTATCCTGGTCTGCCAGGATGCTTTATTACTTGGTATTTTCAGAGACAGTATATACTAATATCTCAAGGAGATGTTGGGAAATCTATTGCTTTCTCATCAAGATTAAAGTATCACTGTCCAGACTAAATCTACCCAATTAAGAGCAGAGCTGTGTTTTGCTTTGTTTTGGTTTGGGTTTTTTTAAGAGATAAACCTTTCATGAAGTGGAAAGTGACACAGAATTTAACTTCTTTTTTCTTCCAGTATTCTGCTTCTGTCCTAGTGGGTTCATGGTGGCCTGGGTACACAGAAACCTAATAAATTCTTTCTTTTTTTTTTAATATTAGTTGTTATAAACCCACAGCCATGCTTCTGTGGTATTTAGTAGCTTGAGCTTTGCTGTGCAGTTCATGCCCGATACTAGCCTAGCTCCATAAGGAAGTATGGCTCACCAACTGGGAAATAAAGCATTAAACCAAACATCCGGAATTCAGAGGACAGGAATAAGCAGAGAATAACTGGGACCCAGGAGACTGGAAGATCTTGTAACAAACAACTTAAAGAACTATACTGTTTCAAACAGTGGCAAGAAAAAGAAATAAATATCTGCCTTTAAATTCAGTAGGCTGTTTAGGGGAAGGTGGATGTTGAAATCTTGTACTTATAAATCATATCTGTTAAGTTCATATGTCTTGAAAAATAACTGAATGGAATTGGTAAAACAGGTAACATAACAGTCACTAAATACTTTTTTCAAGACAAGTGATTATATTAATGAAGTACGTAGTGAATGTTGGCAATTACATGAAACTATTTCATTAGATAAACTTATTTCTAGAGAGATATAAATGTATAATATTAGAAAACACTCTTGTTTATATGGTTTAAATTTTAGGTTAGTCTGTGTGGAGTCAGGCTTTGGTCCAGCTCAGGATATTCTATGATTCTAAAAGTATTTCTACATCTGACCTTTCGCATTTCCTAATATAAATCCACTTTGTGCCTTGGTTGCTGCTGTGCCGTGCATAATGTGTATTTGTGAATAAGCATAAAGTAGGAAGTAGGAAGACAGATTCTGAGTTTTCTAGAAGATAAAGAAATACTTTCCTCCAAGAGAAAATATTCTTCTCTTCTTTCCCCATAAACCAGATTTGTTGGAAAGATTTTCTGAAAAGGATAATTTCAGGGCTTTGATTTTCATAATTAAGACCTTAACAATCAGTGAGAGAGAGTGATCTGAAAGTGATCTGAACTCAGTGCCTATGAAATTAGAAATTTGAGTTCGTTTTATCACAAGGAGTTTAAATCTGTATTTCTAGCATCCTGTGATGATTTTCCAAACAAGCAAATCAGGTTCTTTTGAATACTCATGTTCATAGATAGCTGGTTTCTCTATCTAAGGTAGCTTGGGGCACTTAGGAGTTAGCCTAGGAAGGACAGGGGTGTTGATAGGAAGCTTTTCTCTGGTCATCCTACACCTCCATAGCTTCTTTGGTGGTTTTGGCACAGTATAATGAATCTCTTTTGTAACATAAGCACCAAAATCCTTTCTCAGTGGCATTTGCTTTCTTGGGTCTGCCCAGATCTTCTATGAAATCAGTGTTGTGTAGTGCTGTGTACATTTTGTTTTCTGAATTTGCATAGAAAAGGGATTATTAATTTTCTAATGGACATTCCTCGTCCATAGCTGGTAAACTCAAAACCAGTAAAGGTGTTTAGATACCTCACTGGCTTTGAGAGTTAGCTTTGTATCTGTATGAACATTAATCTCTTTTACTTCACAATGAATGTGAAGTATAACATTATTGTACTCTCCTATAACACACGAAGAACTCCTGTGAATAAGCAGTGGAAATTATCAACAACAGCGAGTAGTGTGAGAGGTGAGGGGCCTGGGTTTTCAGAGTAGGTAACATTTTTACAGCATTTATCTTCAGAAGAGTGTTCCCATTCACCTCCTGGAATTGTGAACAGTCAGCATTTCTTTTGCAGAAAATGTCACACCTACATATAGCAGCTCTTTAGTGCAATAGCATTCTGACAGTCCTTTGGCAGAAAATTCACTTGTCAGTTTCTCTTAAAATTTTACTTGTGGCCATGTTGTTCTTTCAGTGGCCTCTTGAAAGATTTCTTAGGCTCATGTTTTCTCTTTGTCTTAGTGCTTTACTGAAATGAAATTGCTTGACACAGCTGTTCTAAGTCTTAAGGTGTACAGGTCCTCAAAATTGTTCACTTCTCTAGAATACCAAATACGTGGGCAGGCTGGGTTTAGGTTTCATGCATGAAGACGTAAGATGACGCAGGCAGCAGGCAATACAATAACTTGTACTTCTAGAACTGAACGATATGCAAATCCAGAAAATAAAATGATAGTACACTCTATGAACAATTTTTGTTTCCTTATCATCCTATAATATTCTCAAAGATTGAATCAATTTAAATCATTGGGATTTCCGTGTTTATTTCCCTGTAGTTGTTGACCACTGAAAGAAAAACGTTGAATGCTTTTTGAGGTCTGCAGAAGTTCTGGTTATGCATTTTTACATGTAAATGTGACATTCATCTTCATTATGGAGGAGGCTAGAAAGGGAAATAAAATATGTAAATATTTTAATGAGAATTTTAAGAATCTTCAATGTGTGAAATGATGAAATTGTATGGTGCAACAAAATAAATGTAAATGAACTAACTAAAAGTGAGTATGTGCTTAAATGAAGAATCCTTCTTTATTCCTTAGTTCCTAACTTATTTCTGGAGGTTGCCTTAACTGAGATTTTGTATTTCCTTGAGGTTTGTTTAACAATGAGACTAAAATTATATATAATGCTGGACCTCTGGAGCACAACTGGGTAGAATTTTTTTGATCTTAATTTTTTGGAAGTTGCAACTTTTCCTGCATGCTCCAGATTTACCAGTTTAAACTAACCTGCTATCAGAACAGGTCTTTTTAAATCAATCCTTACAAAATTTTTCCTGTTTAACTCAGTCATTTAGAAACACATGCTCAGCTACACCGGTGCAGTTTCCAAATTAGACAAGAAGTAAGCCTGACACCTCTAATTTCTTTATACTGTTTTTTTCCCATCTGAAAATTTCAAAGTTAGTTCTTAAATTAGGCCTGGTACAGAAAACTCTGAGCATATGCACTTTCCTTCTTCGGTGAAGTTCAAGCAGAGGCTAACACTATAATTTAGCCAAACATAAAGGTTAATAAATAACTAACTAAGCATTATTTATTCTCTTCTATTAGAAAGGCACGGGTTTGTATAGCTTTCATTTGAAAACATTCCCTAAAAGGATCTTTCCCTACATTTGGTTCTTTGTTCTTCTATTTAGTTTCTTTGTCTCGGATCATGACCATAATGGAAGACTGCAAGATGAGATTTAATTAAATCATAAAATGTCTTTCAGGACTCACAAAACTTTTTATTCTGCAATTTAAAATATTTGTACAGCTACGTACTCTACAATATTATGATATAACAGTTTTAATAGAATTTTAAAAATTAAAATAATTTTAATAGAATAAAATAAAGGTTTACTACAAAAATATATTCTTATTCACTAATTAATTTTATGTATTCTTTGCATAAAGTAAGTTTTCAAAATGTTAATTTTATTGTAATTGCCAGGGGACACATATATATAATCACTTACCTAGGCTAGCAGATTTTGCTACTTGAAACATTTTTCATTTAAGGTCACTAATGAAAAAAGATGTTCATTGCGTAAGATTGTGTATCTGATGCAGCTTCTCTGTTTTTCACTCATACACATGTTTTCCAACGTACAGTTTAAAATCATTTAGCTGCTCAGTTGTGTGGAAGTGAACTTAACAGCAGGGAGCATGAGATTGTGAAAGCAGTTGATATGTTTATGTGTGTGTTGAACGTATGTATTGTCAGGCACGTGGGGCATCTCAGTGTTGAAGTAATAGTGAGGAAAATGCCTGTGTAGTACATACATAAAGTTGTCCCAATGGTGATTCAGGTGGTGCCTGTCACTCTTATTCATCATTACATTAGAGTTTGACAAAGAAGTCAGGGGAGTGAATGGGACTCCCATGTGCCCTTAGACCTGATCTGTCCTCATAGATCAAGTGATATTTTCTACTTTCTGAAAGATAAAGGGGTTTCACCTGGGGCAGATGTTAATTACTATGATTATGGTTGTGAAGAGATGTTTTCTGTATTTGCCATGACAAGGTGTAAATCCTCATCACTTGTGACACCTTGTGTGAAATAGAAAAAAACCAACATAATCAATCTAGTATTAGGGAAAAATTCCAGTTTGGGGCAGATCCACTATCAAATCTGCATCTGTAAACTCCATTACATGTTAGAGTACAAAAATCATCCTCTGCCATAGGGCAATCTGGGGACAGTAGTGTTGTTTAGACAAACCTTGTTCCTTTTTTGATATTGTAGAATTTATATAAAACTTAAGATTTACTTTGTTGCACTTCTTTCCTCTCAATTTCATGCCCAAACCACATCACTTTCCTTTGCACTTGAAAGCAGGTAAATCTTGACTTGATGGAAACACTCATGATGCTAAGACCCCAAGTCGTAGAAACACCAGGGTCAATATTGATTGTATTTTAGCCTGAGCTCTCATTAATGTAAAATTAGTATCAGTGAAAAAATATTTCTGGTAAGTTTAATGTCTGGTTTTATGCCTGTATTTTAGAATTTTCATCAAGAAGTCAAGAAAAGAGACGATTCAGAAAGCTTGTCAAGCCTTGACAGTCTTGAGGCTGGAGAAGAAAATGGAAATTACACAAGACTGAGTGAATCACCTTTGACTACAAAGTGTGACTGTGTCCTGTACAGTCCAGAAAAATCACAGACTAGGAATAATGGTTTGCTTTCTGCGGCTCAAAGTGCTTCTTCTAAAAATGGGCATCTAAATAATTGTCTGAGAAATGTAGATTCACAAAACCGCCACAACTTGCCTATTCGTGATCTTTTAGCTAAACATAATGTTCTAACTCCTGCTGAACGTGTTAACAGTTCAGAAGAGGAATCATCTGCTTCTCACAGACCTGGAAAAAACCCTGCAGATTTCTCTACCTCTGGTAAGCAAGAACGCTCTGTAAATAATGCATTGAGTTTTCTGCAAAATATAAAAGAAGAGAGAAGCAAGCCATCTTCTGGAATAGTCAACACGTCAGCCACCGGTCATCCTGTTTTCAATCCTAGCAAAGCCTGGGCCAGCCCTGAGTCTGTTCCAGGAGAAAGAGTTCAAGATCTGATGCAAGATCAGAGTTTTAAAATGACCCCACAAAAAAGAACTGTATCTGTGAAAACCTCCAGTCAACCTATTGCAACATCTGTAATCTTATTTCCTAATCAGGGGTGTTCCACTGACATTCCCAGCACCGCTGATACATTACCAAAGGACAAAAACATCAGTACAGAGTTCTTTAAAATGACTGAAACAAAAGAAGAAAATATTAACTGTATTGATGTCACTAATCCAGGATCATCTTTATTTCAGGACATACCAAATGCCTCAGTTCTGTGTGAGGTTAAGCAACGGAATAAGAGAGAAGAAGAAAAAGGAAATATGATAGAAACTGTGTCACTGGTGTCTGATATGGAGTTAAATTCTGGCACTCCTGCACAGCACAAACCCCTGAAAAACAATATTCTTGAAAGAAAAAAAGCAAAATTATTCACAAGTATCTTAAAGAAGGAATCTAAATATGAACCCAGTCATCTCAAAGCTGTGGTTATGAACCACGGGATCAGCTTTGGAACTCGGCCTGTGTCTTCTATCAGAGACAGTTTAGAACTGGCAAAAATAAAAAAGAAAAGTGAAGAAAATGAAAAATACAATAGAAAGCTAAAATGGCATGATCAAATTAACCAGATAATAATAGAAGATAATGAAAAATGCTATGAAAAAAACACCAGTGAAATATCCTCTGGACAGCTGCAATATGTTCAAACTACAAATAATGCTCCTAAGGCTAATTTAAGTATTGCTCAACCTTCAAACCTCATGTTCATGAAAAATCATCAGGAAAACTCTCATATATCAAAACCAAATGTTAATACTGAAGAATCAAATAAAAAATGCACGCCTTGGAATATATTTATGTCTGCTGGTTCCTTTTCTACTAACAAAGCTTGGATGGTATTACAAGATGAAGAAAGTAAATCCCCGGTATGTAGCAATAATTCTAAAACTGATGACGGTAATCAACTCAAAAATAAGGCAAAAATAACTAGACCAAGATCTGTTAGAGCCCAGCCAAGTTTCATGCCCAAGAAGAGAACAGGCGCTATAATCCGATCGCGGTCCGTTGCTGAAGCCAATAAAACTCTAGAAGTTCCAGGGAAATTGCTTGCACCTCACCCACCATCCGCACCTCTGCCGGGAAACCCAAGTGGCAAAAAGGCAGCCAGCCCTGGGTGTCAGCCACTGCTGCCTTCAAGACTTCAAGCTACCACTGCAAGGAGGAATGATTTAACCGAAAGGCATGTTTGGCCAGCGGGTCAGGTGTTAAATACAACCCGTGCAGAAAGCAGTGAGAGCGTTACTTGTCAGTCGGGCCTGGTCGCTGCAATATCGACGCCTGGCTGCAGCACGGCCAAATACGAACCTTGGGTGAAAAGTAGGTGTTCTGTAAACAGTGCTCCGACAAGCGCCTGTCAAAATAATTGGGTAACCTGCGCTGAGAGAAGACCTGCTAACGCAGAAAATGGATTACTTCTCCATCATGTCCCAGCAGCTGGGAAAACAAGTACCTCCTGGCAAGCAGCACATACTGCCCAAGCTCTAAAGCACTCTGCCACTGGTAAGAGTCATGTTTCTGGGCCTGGGGTGGGGGGATGTTCAGACTGAAGTGTTTTTCAATTACATCACGAATTTGTTTTCAGTTAAAACATCCAGCCTTTCATCCATTCCCACAATACAGCCAGTTTTAACAAGTTTTCACCATTTGTCATTGTCGTTTCTATTCTAGTGCTGCCCAGAGGCCTCTGAAATGTCAATCCCCATTTTTAATAGCTCTCTACAATATTAAATGAAAAGGAAGTATTTTCCCTGAGATTATATTCCTGACTAATGAGCAGATGTGACAGGTGGTCTAAATAACGATGCAGGAGGAAGTGACTAAGTTTATAGGAGCAAGTTTTACAAGGTAACTGGGAGTCATAGAGAGTTGTCCAACAGACAGTGCCACCTGAGAGTGAAAGAAATGTACATCTACCATGTTTTTAAAATGCTGGCCTAAAATGATTATGTTTTAGTCCCAGTAATCCAATTAATGCTCAAAAGCCTGAAATGTAAATTGAAAATAAAGAGCTTCTACTGGACAAATTTTGCTGTGCTGCAATGTCTGATTTATAAAGAATGTTAAGATATTTTAGGATCGATCCTGTATTTTATTAAAAACTAACCTTGGAAACAATATGATGCAGATATTCATTGGTAAGACAGAGGAAAGCTGCATAAGAAATTTTGGGAGAATGAATTTTAATCTCCTGGCTTTTACATTTCAAAATACTTTTCACGCTTTTTGATTTGCCTTGTTTCTCCTCTGCAGTCTAGCAACATTCTGTGCCTTGGGTACTGATGGCATCCTTGTGCTTGTAATTTGTATGTTGTGTGCTGATTTGCTTCCTGTGGAGGGTTGTAGCTGGAAGGAGAGCTTCTGAAGCTGTAAACCCTGCTTCCAGCAGTATCCAAACCTCTGCAGGTACTGGGACAACCTTGAGGATCAACTGTGTAGCTCAAGGATACTTTCTAGCAAACTAAGAAATTCCCAAAACTTAAAGAACCTAGATTTCTAATTTTATCTGCGGTAATACATAGCTTAAACGATGGAGTGATTCAGAACAACTCTGTTTCGTAAGAGCAGAGGTAGGTGAATATTCTTGGCCTAAAGCAGGGGTGGGGAATGAGAAATGTTATCTGCTTGTCCCTTTCAGTTCAAAGTCAAACAGATGTGCTTATGATCTGTGTGACTTAAGTTAACCTACTTGATTTTACATTGGAAACGACTGAAGACTTGTAGTATCGTGCCTTGCCTCCAGCAGAGATACTGGCCTCTTGATGTCCTTATTTGCACATCAGATCAATGAATCAGGAAATTTACTGGGTGTAAGTCGTGCGCACTGCTAATACTGTCTTCTCTGCAACTTTACATGCTTCATCCCCAGTATCACACAGCTCTTTTAGAGGAAACACAGTGACTTCTTAAAATTGTGGTGGGTGGCCCTCTGTCTCTATCAGCTTAGATTTTGTCTTTTAAAAGTCTTCTTTATTTTAAATACTCTAGATAACTCTCAATGACTTGCTATTAGTTGTTCTATTGCCTGCAAATGCAGACAGATCACCAAAATCTTTGTCCTGAAGCGCTTGCCATGAGAGATTGAATAGTGCATTGTCCTTGAGTGAAGTATCTGCTGTGGCACTATTAGAGTTCAGTGAGGTCTGTGAGAACACTGGAGAAAATGGGATCTGTTGCAATATACATGTGTGGCAAAACCTACAGAAAGACTAAGTGAGAACAAGATGAATAAATAAAATTGTTATCCATGAGGATCTTCCTTTAATTGGGCTTCCAGGCTTCAAGTGGTGTATCTTCTGACACATATTATACCGTGGCTGGATATTAGAATTATTTTAAGCCCTTTGGTGTTCAAACAGTAAAATTCCTTAAAAATATTTTTAACATTTTGTCTGTGACAAATGCAGGATTAGTTCACATGGTTATAGTTAAACAGGAGTAGACTGCTCAGTATCTCATGCCCTTAAAGATACTATTTCGTATTATATATCTTGAGGGAGTCTTTTCCTTTTCCTTGGCATAAATCTAGCGTGATTTGCAAACAAATTAAGTGTTGATGCATATTAACAGAGAAACTTATGGTATTTTTCAGAAAAACATTCTGTGATTACCAGCGTTGCAAGGGCTTTCTTCTTTACTTCTTTTTAAATTTTCTCCATATTCAATATAACCTGGTGGCATTTCCTTTGTTTTCTTCAGGTGCTATTCAGCACCATGTGTCACATCGCAGTCATTTAAGGTGTTGTTCCTGTTACAGGACAAAACCAGGCTTTTGACAGCCATGAAAATAAACACAGAGCTTGTTCAGAACACAGAAGACAAGGTGTAGCCTCTAAAAGATGGAAGTCTACTCATCCTGCACAGGTAAATATGAAATACTACACAAAATAAAAAGCTTGTTGCTCTTCAAAATGGATAGCTTCAGGAAAATCAAAGATTTGTTCAGCATCACACAATTTTGAATCAATGTGCTGAGTCAGCTTGCTGTTACTCCTAATGAAAAGAATAAAACCAACTAGAATACATCACTGTACAAGTATACACTAATATTTTTGCACTTGAAAACATTTATTAATATGAACTAATAAATAAAAAATGTTCATAAAGTAGTATAGTTACTGTAAATTACACTTCAAATATTCTTATAATATTTTTGATAGAATTCATTGTGTGCTGTCCGGCTGAGTCCTGTTCAATCTGCATTTGATCCAGCACAAAATATGAGTAACACCTCTAACTCTGATGAAGGTACAGTAGCACATCTCCCTTCAATTCTTTGTTATACATAAAGTAGTGATCTAAGGTGTCCACTGTGTAACATCACTTGTCTCTGTTGGCATTGGTGATTCTAATTAGGAAATGGTAGTTTGTTGTCTAAACCTGTGTTTTTTTCATGGAAATGTAAGATACAGCGTCATGTGTGATGACACTGATGTTTTTATAAACACATTACTGCATGTACTCAAGTTTCATTCTATTCCTGTTTGTATTTAACTGTATGATAGCTGTATGTGTCATACATAACTGCATGATATGGACAGGTTTTGCTTCCTATCATTATATATTTCCAAAGTCAGTAGAACTTGCTCTGATGCCAACTGTAAGATGCATCAGTGATCTGAATTATGTCATTTTTTAACATATCATGCTTTTGGGCTTTGCCACTTTTTTGGTCTTTTAATGAGAACTTTGTGCGTTTCACAGTAATGAAAATGAATGGAAGCAAGCAGTACATTTAAATGTCATGAGTGATTCTCATTTGCAGTTACCGCTGTAATCTCTGCAGTTTCAGAGAGCACGGTTCAGTTTCTTATGGCGGAAAAGCTATCAGGTACATCAGCTGCAGAAGATGACATCCTGGCAGCTATGGAAAGCGTGCAACCAGCCAGGCAGCCCTCTCTGCTCAACAGGGCTCCGACCCTAGGCATGACTGCGCTTTCTGTAGAAGAGCAGAAGATTTTCCAGTCTCTTGATCATCTCAATCAAAGGTTACAAAGTAAGTTTGATAATGAATAGAATCCTGCATCAAGTGATTAAATAACTTTATATTTTGTTGTCATGGATTAATTTGGATTAAAAACATGAATCCTGTGATAGAAATATGTCTCTTATTATTATTCTTTACTACATGTAGCAAACAGGAAATCAAAATCATGAAACCTTTCTTAGAGTCAATAAAATTAATTTAAAATAGTGTTGACCTTTTTTTTTGTAAACAAATTCAAAATGTGACTGCAGGACACCTTCAGAAACTGTCAGCCCAACTGTAGATGTTGTTTTTAACAGGTGTTTATCAGAACTGTTCTTTAAAGGGTACAGATACAGATGTATCAACCTCACTAAGGAATCTGTTCCAGTGTTTATCCATCGAAATTATTTTGCAACTATTTTTGCAGATAGCTACCCTTTGTATTATACACCCTATATTTTTGCAAATATAACCCTTTAGACTGAATGGCTTTTCATTTGCTTTCTTCTAGTCTTTTAGGATGTTCTTCCCCTTCTCCATATCACAAATAGGGTTCTGAGGTTGCTGCAGCCAACTGAATATTTGTATGAATATCACCTGCACAACTATTTTAAAAATCTCAAATGTACTTGAGCATTCTCTGACCTATTCTTTCTGTATGCCAGGCTGATTTCTTACCTGCTTTACACTGGTGCTTTTTATATGAGCTATCTCATCACAGTTGACATTTTATTGAAGAATGTGGGGAGAAAAAATGTCTTTATTTTTTTCTCTCCAGTGTAGCTAAACACTTCCATTCATCATCCTGTTATAACTAACATACTTGTAGAACAAACTTACTTTTGGGGTCTCTTACTACTGTATCCAATGGTTACTATTTGCTTTGACCTGCTTGACCATACAGGTCTTTCATAAAAATTCTTATTAGTTTGACATAGTTTCTGTATTTTGTGTGCTCCATCCTGTATTTTAAATCAATGAGGACCTTGTGGTCCCTTCAGTGGACTGTTTGGCTTTCCATATCATTGGAATAACTTCTGCCTGCCTTTTTTGCTGTTTATGGAACAGCCAACTCTCCTGAATTTTATATTTTCCTTGGACTTTTTTCATATAAAATTTTACATGCCAATTACTTGAGTTTATAAGAGTCTGCTTTCTTGAAGTCCATCAATTTTATTCTAATATTCTACTTCTTTTCCTTGTGGACTGCACCATTTGACAGTCAGGTTACCCACATTTACCTCCCTATTGACTGGAATCAAGCTAAACCAGAGCTTATTAAGCTCCTGCACACCATCCATAAATTGCTACATCAACTGGTGGATTACTTGACTAGGAGGAAAAAGGCTTTGAGTTTCCTTTTAACTGCAACAGCAGAATAAAAGATCTTTGCAACTGCTTAGAAACTTTCTGCAGCTGTAGCTTACAATTCCTGCTCCCATCAAACAGCGGTTCAGAATTTCATTTTACTGTTCCTCATGGTTATTGCTTCCAGGCAAATAGAAGAGAAGAATTCCGCCTTTTGTCAGAGAGGAGATTTAGTATAATGGGCTTGGGTTAAGAAAGTAGATATGAAAAGAGAAATACAAGAAAATACAAAATAAATTGCTGTATAAACAACAGTGAAATAACAACAAAACAGAGACAAAGGTAAATGCAGCAAAAGAACTGGGAGCAAGAAAGCAGAAGTTTGCCAAGTAAGAAAATTGTAAGAAAAGTACATATGAGCGAAAGAATGAAAGAATCACAGGAGTTAACTGATTGCAAATGAAGGAACTGTGAACATTCATGTAATACACACATATATCTATGTATCTCAGAAATGTAATTAGCTTGCCTAATTATTTGGGGATTAAAATTGGTAATAAGGAGAAATTTTACAGTTAGACTTGTAAGACGTGTAAGTACCTGTAAGTTGGTACCTGTAAGTGAGTGGGCTTTTTTAAACTGTGACCTTTTTGAACCCCTTGTTTTGGCTTTGTTTTCACATGTTACCAAATGAAGTGACTAAAACTGTGTGCCTTCATAGTGGTCATTTTAGTGAATAACAGATAGTCACTGACCAGTCCAAGTCTGGAAGTTTTGCTGCCAGGTTCGAGTAGCTGGCATTCTTTTCTCTAGCCTTAGATTTCTTTATTGACATGACATTTTTTGTTCAGATAATAATACCTAGCTGCAAAATTTAAAAGTACAGTTATGGCATATACTTCAACAGCTGTTGGTAGGGAAAAAAAAAAGAACAATACTATTAAACTACACTTCCACAATCTTTGGGAAGTCTTGTGTTGAATATTTGACTGTGAATCACATTTCTATTGCAGTATTTGGTTTACATAATATTTATGATATACTTTTATGCTATTTTAGATGTTCAAGAAGCCATTACCAGAAATCCATCTGCTTCAAATGTTTTGCAGATAATTACCCCTTTAGTAAGTATTTAATTTAAATATGTTAAGCTTTAGTTTGTACAATCTGACCTTAGGGCTTATTTTATAGTAAAAATACAACTGACATCAGTCTGTTCACTGGCTCTCCAGATTTTCAGATTTCTATTCATGTAAAAAAAATACACAGATGAACTTTACAGTGCTGTAATCAGGCTTTAACAGTTTATACCGGACTGCCTTATCCTTTGGCTTCATTTTCCTTTTGGAATCTGAAGACACTTGCAAAGTCCAGGAAGTTCCATGACCTTTTAAGGAGTAGTAGTTTAGCAGGGTCGAGTTGAACTGTATATAGCTCATAATTAATTTGCATGTCTTAATAATGTAGAGGTGAAAGGGGGAATGATGCATGGGACTGCATAAAATAATTGGTAGTACAGTGAATTCTTACGCTGCCCTGCAGGTATGCCATGTTCTATAAGTAAGAGGTATTACCTTTCTTCAATAAGTGCTTGTATTTTGTTTCATATATTTTAGATCTTGTCAGTTTGAAACAAAATAAACATGATGGTACCTGGAATATAAAGAACTGAACAGGCAGATGAGAGTCGGAAGTACAGAATTTACATTTCAAACGTTCAGTTTACAATGCAGGAGTTAATATTTGTAATTCTGTATTATCAGTTTCCTCCTTAAGTCTATATTTATACTGAGGAATTAATCTAGACAGATGACTGTACACTTCACATACTTCATATACTTTACTGCAGAAACTGTTCCCAAAAATGTTAGAGTAAATACTCTTTACTCAGAAAGCTTTTGCCACTTAATGAGTTTGAGGTTGAAAAACCCCAAAAAGTATCCAGGCTTCTAACTTCAAAATGCTTGCCTGGTTTTGAAATCGGACTAGTAGTAGGTATGACTTGGAACCTCATTTTCCTCTCTTCTGCCTCCTGCCTTACAAATGTAATACTTTATGGCTAAATAACTTGTAAATGGTGTCTTTTCCAGCAATTTTGTACCATAGTTACCATAGTTATTGGATCTAACCATGTTTTACTAAAGCATTTTTGAGCTTGCATGTTCTCTGGGGCTTTCTTCAAAGCCTGTGCTACTTAGAATCATACAATCACCTAGGTTGGAAGGGATCTTTAAGATCAAGTCCAACCGTTAACATAGCACTGCCAAGCTACCACTAAACCACGTCCCTCAGCATAACGCCTACTTGTCTTTTAAATACCTCCAGGGATGGCAACTCAACCATTTCCCTGGGCAGACCATTCCAATGCTCTAAAAGGAGAGCCAAGGAAATATTCCAGCTTCAAATCAATCAGAAAGGGATTTAAGTTTGTAGTTCCCAGATACCACTTAAATAACCTAATTTTGGTCATATAAAGGGGGGAAGAGGAAAATACAATCATAGAAACATAGAATTGTCTAGGTTGGAAGGGACCTTTAAGATCATCTAGTAGAACCATCAACATAACTCTGATAACAACCATCACTAAACCATGTCACTAAGCACAACATCTACGTGTCTTTTAAATCCCTCCAGGGATGGCAACTCAACCATTTCCCTGGGCAGACCATTCCAATGCTCTAAAAGGAGAGCCAAGGAAATATTCCAGCTTCAAATCAATCAGAAAGGGATTTAAGTTTGTAGTTCCCAGATACCACTTAAATAACCTAATTTTGGTCATATAAAGGGGGGAAGAGGAAAATACAATCATAGAAACATAGAATTGTCTAGGTTGGAAGGGACCTTTAAGATCATCTAGTAGAACCATCAACATAACTCTGATAACAACCATCACTAAACCATGTCACTAAGCACAACATCTACGTGTCTTTTAAATCCCTCCAGGGATGGCAACTCAACCGCTTCCCTGGGCAGCCCATTCCAATGTTTAATAACCCTTTTGGTGAAATTTTTTTCCTAATATCCAATCTGAAGCTTCCCTGGTGCAGCTTGAGGCTGTCTCCACTTGTCCTGTTGCCTGTGTCTTGAGAGA
>VXBJ01002113.1:342295-380517 GCA_013400055.1 Nycticryphes semicollaris | reverse complement strand
CATTACATACTTATTTTTATATTGGTGTCTCCTACAAAATGAGAAGCCAAGAAAAAGTCTGAGTTTTGTGGCTTGCTGCATGGAGCTAGGAATATGGAAAATATAGGAGCAGATTGCTTTTCTTTTTAATATAAAAGCTAGGTGACTCTGGAGAAAAGTGGTACCAGTCTCTGCAGGATATTTTCATTTGGCTTTTTTGTTATTGATAAAAATTCAAATTCAAGATAAATATGTTGCCATGAAAACATCAAAAGAAGTGTTTTTGGGTTTGGTTTTTTTTTTGGGGGGGCGGGGGGGAGGAAGAGAAAGTGAAATAAAGTATTCATCAGTTTAAAATGAACGATTTTCTGTACAATGTTATAATAGTCCAAGGCTCCTACAGAAGCTTTTAGTGACACCTGAAGGGACAGGGTTCAAAGTTCCCATTCATTTTAATGGAAATTGGATGTCCACATTTTTTTGAAAGATTTAAAAATCTCAGGTATGATTTATAAACCAAGTACAAACACAGCACCCAAAAAGAGCAATAAATGTACAGAACACATTGCAGAAGATCAAGGTGAATCCAATGGAAATGCCTAGTTCGGTTCCTGAACACCGAAGTGTAAATCCTTTCCAGAAGTCATGGAAAAGAGGCTTTAAAAAATAATGCAATTCTTAAAATCACAGAGATTTTCCCTGTCTGCCTGGGTGAAAATTCTCTTTCAGTGGTAGGTGGCTGCCAGCCATGGTACCCTTCCCCTGAGAGCTGACTGCAGACACACAACTTTGTGGTGGAGCAGTTACAGCCCTGAACAGTCTGATCAATTTGGCTTGGCACTGCATGCAACATCTGGCCCATAATTAATACAGCATTTTAAGATCCTTCTGGTACTACTAAATGCAAGGTCTATTAAACAAAATGAGTCTAAAAGTTACTCTTATTTTTTTTTCTGAGGAAGAGAAAAACTGAAGGGTTAAGGGAGACAGTTATGAACCTACTTTAAAAAGCAGGAGTACTAGATTTCATATCTCTGCCTGTTCCTCACATCTCTTTTGTCCTTATAAGACAGTACCCACACATTAGTGGTGGGGGGGTATTGGATGGCCCTTTTGTGCTTATTCATTTCCTATAAAGAACACAACTACTGTGGCCTCTCATGTTTCCTTTGGCAGCTGAGTAGCCGGAGGTTTAACATGCCGTAAATCTGCAGCTGTAGCAGAGCCCAAGTCCCACCAGGTCCATGGCCACTGCGTTTGCCATGTGCTGAGGAGGGCCCCCAGCTGCACCTCCCAGGGCCACCCTGTGTCATATATGTGTATATATATATCCTACTGAGGTCTGTGCCACTGTCCTTCACTGCCTGGCCACCATGGGGGGACTGGACACAAGTGGGAAGCTGCCCCTTGGTGGCCTACTGCTGCTGTCTACAGGCTTATTTAGAAAGTTTGAAGAAAATGTTAAAAATAATTGTACGGTACTATTGTAGGCTGAGGAATTAGAATTTTTGTGTAGAAATTATGTGTGGGATAATTGCCATGTGCTGGAGAGAAACAGACAATTTTAAGGTACAATTCATCAGCCCCTATATATCTAAACCAGGTCAGATAAATGAGTCTCTAAAAGTTCCTATTTGTCTCTAATGACTTGAACGAGGCCTTGGAGACTAGCTCAGATGTAAGTACCGTGTAGAAGGCAGATGATATGAATGCCACTGTAGACAGACCCAGAAAAGGTCTTTTGACTTCTTTTCTTCACTTTTTCTCTTGGTACACTGTTGGGGTTTTTTAAAACTAGATCTCAATGTGAGATTCCCCATGTTAGCTAAAGAAGGACATACAAGATGAGAACTTGATCATCACCAGTGGACCCTGTGGCACATCCTGGTCATGTCACTGTAAATTCAATTTTGTTCACTTCCAACCAATTTTCCTTTATCCAAATAACCAAAAGGTGGGATTCCACAAGTAAATGAAAAAATGTGTTTCCAAACCTAAGCTGAGGAAGTTTGAAATCTCTGCATCTTAATTCCTAACATATCCAGTGCAACCAGTACATGGGGTGTACAGAAGCATGACTCTGCATAGATCAGTTCGGCTCTATCTCTAGCAGTAAATAAAATGGACCAGAGCCAGTTCTCTAGGTCCAAAAGCAAGTGGTGTTCTACAGCTCACAACCACCCAGCTAAACTCTCTTTCCACCTAGAGCAGGCGGCTTTGTTCATATTGCATTTGTAAAGAGTCCCAGGCCCTAAGCTGGGCTTGGACATTGTCTGGGGCAGTGCTAGCTGGCACAGGCCATACCATGCCAGGGACTGTGTTGCCAGTTAAACTGTATAGACCATTAACAGGTCAGTGCCTAAACCCATCCCCTGCATCACTACATGCTTCCAGTATAACTGCAGAGGTGGTTTAAGTATCTAATAAAATGTATTGGCTCAGACATACTGCTACGTGTATGTGGGTAATGGTTTCCATCAGGCAGCCAGATCATATCTTTCTGTGCCCAGGACATGTTTTAACTTCAACAAAGATAAACTGGCCATGAATATTAGACAACTGGCTGTATTTTCAATATTATATCATGTTGTGAGCGTATCAAAGGAAAACAATATTTTGCAGTAGCATGCTCAATATTAAAGTGGAGCATTTTGATATCACACTTTCCTAGTCTTTAGACTCAATATTTCAAGGCAAAATTTTCAATGTTACCTAAATAATTTTCCCAATTCAACCTGACCAACTCTGCTATGAAGGTTTCAGTTAATCTAAATGGAAGATTTAACACATAGGAAAAACGCTATTTCAAATTTAGTAAACAGAAATTACATCTCTACTGTCTTGTTGGTGTCTGCCACAGTTTTATGCCCAAGTCTTATCTCCTGAATGTCCTTGCTGCCTAAGTGTTAGTTCACCCTCAAGCTCCATTCTGCATCAAGCTCAGTAGGTTTTGGGCTGGGAAGAACTAGTCAGAGACTGAGATGGTGGGTGCCAGCGTCCCACCCCCTCTCTGCATGAAGATACAGTACGAGTGTGACTCATGTCGGATTTGGCTTCTCCCAGACTAACCAGTATTTCAGCACGCCTCTCGATGGCCTCATGTCCTAAGCCACCCTTGGTGTTACACAACAAAAAGACATATCTGGCAGCCTGTGAAGCAGCTTCCCAACAGCAGCCCAGGGCAACATCTTAAAAGGACCATACTCAAATCAACAGCTCCATTGTCCGGAAGATTTCTTAGCAGCAATTTAAAATTGTACTGAGTGCCTTAGCACAAACTGGTTTTATACAAACTGGAGAGAACTGTTGGCTCTATTTTATATATCTATCTGTATATCTATGTATACACATATGAATTTTGTCTCCCATATGTATATTTGTGTGTTTACACACGTGCAGGAGGGGTACCCAGATCTTGGGTGCAGGCAGACAGAGCTGCCTGGCTGATATCAAGGTACATGTGATCCTTGTAAGTGTGGCTGCAGCAGGGTTCTTCATGATCCACGACTGCTGTGACCACGATCTTGAGAAGCAGGTCTCTGCTTTGCTTCTCCAGACATGAATATTAGAGAGAATCCTAGGGAGGAGCTCTCTTCCTAGGCTGTGAGAGGTACTTCAATAGACTCACACATCTAATAGATTCATCGTTGCTGTTGTAGTTGTCCTTGTTTTTAAGTTTTCACAGCAGCTGAGTATTTTTTGCTTTAGGGCGTATCTATATGGCTGACCCAAAGAGGAGCAGGCAATGATCTCAGGCATTCACACTTACTGTCATACTGCTTAATTCCTAGTGCCCTCCTCGACTCAGTTTTGGACCACTTCAGTTGTCACTAAGAGAAGTCAGTTGTAGAGGGAGCTGACCCTGTGGAGTGTGGACACAAGCCAGTCAGTGCTATTCAGCCTCAAGGCTTGAATCAACTCAGCAGAACAAACACAACCAAACAGTCTGAATGTTCAATGAGATGAAAAGGAGCAAACTATTCTGATTCCATTTAATGCCAATTTAGGCCTTTTAACACCACCTTTCCCACAAATCAAGCTGCTGTATTGTCCAGCTAAGGGCTATTGGGAGATGATAGGATGAGAGCTTGAGAAACAGTGTGTCTGCTCTCATAACGTCACAAGGAGTGTTCAGGTTTAATACCAATGCTTCACTACGACATAGTCAACATGTTGGTTTTGGTAAAATAAGAAGTCTGGAATAAGTAAGACATTCAAAATAAACAGGATCCTAGGAAGGGCATTCACATTAATTTTATGTTTATTTTTCCCCAGAAGGGAAGAGGTAGAGCTTGTCAACCTTTTAAGTTGCTTGCTCACTGCATAATGAATGGGGATAAGTTATCTCTGACTATGTTTTCAATTTCCTTAGGGAAGTAGATGCCAATGTGTTTGAAGTTTTTCTGTTGACATCTCAATACTTTTATGCAGAGGCCACCTTCCATATCTAACATGACCTTCAGTGCTTCCAACTTAATCAAAGCTATCTTATAGACAGATGGTTTGCCAGAATTACTGTTCATGGGCTATTGGGCATCTTTGATTTAATTTATGACAAATAAGAGGATACAAATATATAGGTATAAAAAATTGCTTCCTGAGACCCCTCATTTATTCCTTGAACAGTCTGCTGTTCCCTTATTAACATTTAACTTGTGTTCTAAATCTAAATTTTAAATATATGCAATTATACATATTATATATATATATATGTATTAAGATTGCAAATCTAATTATTCACCAAGTGATATGTTTGTATCCCAAGGTACTCACATATGAATAATATGTATGTCTTCAGTCCTTCTGCTGTTGAATTAAAAGGCAGAACTCAGTAACCGTAGTGGGAATGGCATCTGCAACTTTTTCAGAGATCTAAAATGGAGAAGAAAAATGGCTAGCAAGGAAAGAAAAAAGCAAAACACCAAAACTCAAACCCCCCATAACACAACCAAAAGCAAACAAACAAACAAAAAAAACTGTAGCAAAGTTTGTTTATGAAATATCTTAAATTTACCTTTCAAGAGGAAAAACAAAAAGAAGAAAAGGTCTTACAGCCAATTCCAGGCTTGTCAGGCATAGTAAGTTCTGTTAGAACTGTCTTTTGGAAAAATCTTTGTATCTCTATGCTTGTGTAATAAGGAAATACTTACAAGCTCTTTAGAAAATTAAACAGTGTTGTCTGAAATGCATGGAGATTTCTAGATAGAATTATAAAGCATCAGACTGTGTACCATTCTGAACGCACTCAAAAGATGATTTTTAAACTCTGAAGGAAGTTACGGGTTTATTAAGAGTACCTTATCCTTCCTCTACTTGTTGTGTCTTGGGTACAGGCTTAAAAACCCTTAACACCTCTCCTTCAGATTACAAACTCTTTCATTGTACGCACGTGTCTGGCACAACTCGTCTGTATTTTGGCAAGGATCTCTTGGTCTATTATAATATCAATAATTTCTCTAAATGCTGATTCCCTGATGTGCTTATTTTTTTCCTCTAAGAGGGGTTTCATACCCAAACATTTACCACTCTAGTCTAAATATTCCTCAGCTGAAGTGCAACATGATTAGGAAGGCAACTGCAACTACAGGGGAAATGGCAATGATCCCATTGTTCCCTCTGGGAGCCAGACCAGGCACTGTAAATCAGGTACTCTTCAGAAGAAAAAAGACCTCACATTCTTCTGTCAGGAATTCTGATTTTGAAGTTTGTACGCTGAAACCTTTAGCAATCAGTTCTTTGCTCAAGCTCTAGCAAGGAGAATTTTAGTTTAGACAATGAAATACAGAAAGTATTAAAATAAAAAGTAAAATGTCACCAGTTCTCTTTCCGATTCATTGCTATGGAATAAAAACAGATTATCCACTCTTTATTGTGTCAGCTGAACAGGAAGGACAATCCAGTCTCTTTTACAGGGGATGGAACTGATTGGTTTCCATCAATTTTCATAGCTTGTGGCTTAAATTGTCTTCTTGTTACTCCAAGTAAAAGGTATATATTCTTGAAAACACTTTAAGAAAGCATTTGCATATCATTTTATTCAAATGATACTGTGCAGAATAACAAACAAGTGAAACTTTTACCTGGCCCATACCTTAGAATGAGTTTGTCATTCCCTCATCAGGCCAGTATTGCTTTAGGAACTGAGCTACACGTGCTTGTTTGGAAAGCTCAGAGGAAGCTCATCTTTTTTATACTGATAATTTCAGAACGGAGTCACAGGGAAGACGGGATTGATGCTGACATTCTAATGGCACAGCATGATTGGTAAGACCCAGGGACTGAAAGGAGGTGGAAACACCTGGTGGGGAAGACTACCTGAAAGAAGGTTGTAGAGAAGTGGGTGTTGGCCTCTTCTCCCAAGTGAATAATCACAGGACCAGAGGAAATGGTCTGAAGATGCAGCAGGGGAGGTTCACATTAAATACTAGGTAGAATTACTTTACTGAAAGAGTGGTCAGGCACTGAAACAGCCTGCCCAAGGAGGTGGTTGAGTCACCATCCCTGGAGGTATTTAAGAACTGTGTAGATGTGGCACTTCAGGGCATGCTCTAGCACCGAGATTGTAGGGCTTTTTCATGTCTATGGTTGGACTTGATGATCTCAGAGGTCCTTTCCAACCATGAAGATTTTGTGATTCTGTAATATAAGGACAGGTTCTAGAAAATTTTTCTGCACTTGCAAAGAATACTATCCTGCTATACTTAGTGTGGATCTGCAGCAGCCTTCTGTTCAGTTGTTTTGCAGGAGCAAATTTATTCTCACCAGATAAATTACAGAAGCAAACCAGTGTACATATCTTCTTATCTATAGACATCAGTAGACAAGGTGGTGAGCTCTCTGTTTTCTTACTAGAGGACATACACAAGATTTAGGCCACACATTTCATACCCATAAACAAGAGCTCTACACTCTCCTTGCAGTCTTGGACCTGCATCGGGGTGGGGGGGAGGAACTTCTTCCTTCAGTGTGGGTTCTGAGCTGTACTGCTGTCAGGAGACCAGTATTTAAAACTGCACAACAAATCACACAGCAGCTTAGAACAGAAAATAGAGACGAGAAACACCAACTGGTCCAGCAGGAGGAGTTTGCAAAGATAACCTAGTAATCACATTCTCTGACACGTTGTTTTATTCTGTTGGATAACTGGAGGTTTTGGATAAGCAGGCTTTCATTAGATAATCCCAATTTGTATGAATCAAAACCAACTTTAGCAAAACTCCAGCAGAGGTCTGAATAAAATCCCTCCTTGTTTCCTGCCACCAAAAAAGCACTGCTTGGTAAGATAATCAGGAGCTTGGTCTTCCCTGACCTGTGAATTCAAGACAGATCTATCATGCAGATAGATCTGGATTTCTAGACTCTGTATTGTTTTTCCCAGAGCCTAAAATTTCTAACTCTAATGAGGGCTTCACCTTGGCACCCAGGAAGAACCCTGGACACTTGGTGACCTCCATCATCATCCATGGAACCCAAGTTTTAGACTTTCAGCCACAGGGTTTTCCTGACTGCTAGAAACCCTGTAGACTTTTCCAATACCAACAAAAGGCCCCAGATTCACCAACAGGTGAAAATTAACCACAGAATTCCTGGAACTCAACCAAAATGGTTACCTATTTCCAAATCAATTTCCTGGGGTTTTTTTTTGTTTTTTTTTTTTTTCTGTAGGAAATACAGAAATGTCAAGTTTTTGTTCAAATCAGGGAACGGTTTTGTTTTGACACCAGTGTTTCCTAAATTGACCCTATACTTGTTGACTTCAGGCTGTGCTGCCTTAATGCACCTCGAACAGATGTCCCTGAAAGGCGACCTTCACTCCCCAATCAGTTGTGATTGCGTAGCCTGTCTCTTAGGTTGAGTAGAATAACAAGAACCTTTCACTTCAGCCATTTACATGGGTGCCAGTCTGCTTCCAGGTACTTATTAAATCTGGGTCCCTAGACATGTTTGTCTGTCCTGGAGTTGAATTTGCAGGGGTGAACAAGAACATTCATAGTCCCTGATGCTTAATGAAGAACCCATTATCACGAGCTCACTGGCAGAATCTTAATATTTGAGCAGGTCAAATTGCATGAAACATCTCTCTTACTCTGTGACAGGAGGTACTGGCATCACTTCTAGAAACAGAAGTCTTGGCCAGTAGTCTATTGGCTGCTGTGAAACTCATAATTGTGGAGGAAAACAGCAAAACAGTCAGTTGGAAAATTTCAAAGGAATAAAACATATATACTTTTTTTCCCCAAAAAACCCCCTTTTCTTGGTATTTTCCTCATTTCTATGTACAAGTGTACAATGACCTTAATCTTGCCTTTGTGAAACACCTCTTCTACACCTAAATACCATCAGCATTCACAACAGAGACTTTCCCCTTGTATGTGACTTCCCAAGCCTGATTCAGTAAGCATTCCCCGAGCTGCCCTGGTAGCCAGAATCCTGCAGAAGAGAGGCAGTAGTTGTGGGAGTAAAGCTGGATTTTACCCATAGAGGAAATGTCTATTCATATATCACCTTTCATAACTTCCAGATCAGAGGGCAATATAGGACTGATCTTCAGTTTGAAACTGTTGTTGTTGAAACTGTCCCTCTTTGTGTAGAAGCATAATATTTGTTGGGCTGAAGAGCCAAGAATGACTGTAGAATTAGTCAGGAGAGTATTCAACTGAAAAAGGGGAGTCTTTGATTCAAGGTCATGCCTTGGTTCTCAAAATTCACATGCAAATTCTTCTTTTGTCAGCTACCACTTCCTTTGGCTAGTTTAGGCATCTTTTTTCTTACAATAGGGATTTGGGGGGGAGCACCTCTGTAACTATGGACATTTTGAAGTGGCAGTTGAGACACGGAATGCAGGATCTGGATCTTGATGGGCATCACAGCCTAACTACACTACCTTCTATGTCATTTGTGGGTTTACTGCTAAATTGCCTGCTTAAATTGCAGTAGAAGCTTTGGGGTCATATTGAGAAGTGACTTCAGTTCTCCAAAGCCCAAAAGAAGCAACTCACAGTGGAGCCCATCTTTTCCTCGCCTCTCTGGGAAGGATGGACTAGATTAGATTCCCTTACGCGATTGAAAACAATAGCAAGAAAAAAATCTGCAGAGGAATTTAAACTAAATGGTTTAAAATAAACCCTCAGACTTCAGGCATTCTATAAAGGTCAGAGAACAAACACTGCAGTTCAGCAAAGACTTCATAATTTTAGTAAACAAATCTGAAAACAGCAGTTTCTCCACTCCCCCAGACCGGCTCAGGGTTTAGGCTGCCAGCCTCTCAGATGGCATAGGTTAAGATGCACGATTATGCAATGAAGAATGCTTGTCAGCCCCAATGGAAGGCGACATTTGGGTACCTTATTTTACAACGCTTCATAAACTCTGTCTAAACAGTATAAGCAGCAGACAAAGGAAACTAGATTTTGCAATAAGAGCTATTTTTATGAAAGTAAAAGTCACGTGACCTCTTGCCCAGCTTTTAAGAGAGCAATAGAACTCGCTTTGCCTGCCAGCCCTGAAAAAAGACTGAATTTAATCTCAAAGACAGAGTTCTTGTTAGGCAACAGTGCTACATTCCCAATCTTATATGTTTATAGCTCCCCCACTTGCCTTAACCCCACCCTCTTGATGAGAACAAAAAAAAAAAAAAGTAGTTGGGCTTAACCCTTCATAGCCTTTGACTTCTACAGCAGCTGAGACCACTCTGATTTTTCACGAGGTAAATTTTTCAAAGCAAAGTGTATTGATGGGTAGCTGGCATACATGGGATGGATTTGTAAACACTCAGCTCACACTGTAGGAGAGAAATCAGGGTGTCTGTGGGTCTTAAATATCTTCCTTTCAAACCATTCGTGGCAAGCTGATGTATCTCTCCCAGTGTAAAATCAATACTGTAGCCAACCCATTGCTTTGTGGCCTGCAAAATTCAACACACGCAAGATGATCCAAAGTCACCCTAACAATATTTTTGGTAAATATATCCTGCTGGAAAACCCCACTCTTTCCTACTTAAATGAGGTTTTGCTTTTTCCTCACTGAAACCTTTTATAAGCTCCCCAAATGCAGTATCACTCCTTGGAAATCCCTCAGGACTGACTGAATTTTGTATTCGATATCCCAGAAATAGAAACCCTATAAAATCCCATTTGATAAGGAGAGCCAATGAGTATCAAGGTGAATAAGAAACAAAGTAAGCACACAAGGAGTTTACATTAGTGATATGCTTATAACTCATCTCTAATTCAGTAGTCCAACATAAAATACACAAAAAGAATCATTTTAAGTATAGTCATAGTATGGTATATAGCCCTTTTCAGAGAAACAAAAAATGGTGAAAAAAGATAATGGTGGTATTTCTGTCCACCATATTTAATGACAGTGGCTGGCTGGCTCTGGTATATGTGGTCAAGGAGCCATGAGGCATGAGTGCTATAGCACAGAGAGCAGCACAGGGTGCAAAGCCCCCTGGGGGTCAGTGGGGAAAGAAGGGACAAAGTAACCCAAGGTGGGGTACAATGTGGTGGGAGGGACTGAGCTGGGATCCTGGAGATAGCTGTGATTTGCTCATAGGTATGGGGGAGTGGGGCGAAACTGAGATGTACATAATACTGGTGGGGAACGTAACAGTCTCAGATGCTTTATCAGGAGTGCAGGTGGGGAGTAAGGTGTACAGACCTAAGAGGGATATTAAGTAAATTTACAATAGAAAGGACAAGTGGGATTTTTCAGCCATGCAGCCAGCACCTCCACAGCTGGGATTCATCCCTGAATCCTGACTTGAGGTGCCTGTTGGGTAGATGTATACATGCAACATGTACTTTAGGTACATATGCAATCATAAATTCAACAGAGTTCAAGTATGACGTTTATTAAGATGCTTTCAAGCTCATCTTATGATAGACATAACGTCAGCTGAATAAATCTGTTGATGCTATGGACAGTACTGACCTGGCACTCAACACAGATGCCTGTACATAGCCACCTAGTTCCAAGTGAGACAAAGCAGAGTATTGCCTTTATGGAGCTGGCAGGTATATCATTACTGAGAGTAGACTCAGCCTCTAGCTGCCATTCCAGAAAATCAGAAAAGGGGTATCTGGGGCAATCTGAAAGGCACCTTGGGCATTTGAAATGCCTCTCTATGCAATTAAAGTGAGATCTTGATCTCTCCTGATGATAATGGAAGATTAGCTAACCTGTAAATGCCTACAAGTAGAAACCTAAAATTAAGTCTCTGAAGCTGAAACACACCCCCAGGTCTCAGCTCTCACCTCTAGGTCTAGTACCATTTGAAATGCACACCTGACCTTCAGCCACCAGTCTGGAAGAACATAGGTCTCCTCTAGGTCTTGTGTTATATCTGACAGCCACATTAAGATGTTCCAGCCCCTGGAGGGATCTTAAATGGCAAGTTCAAGAAACTGAATCAATCCCAGCCTTCAGCATCTAGAACTTCAGTCACTCCCACAAATACCCTCATCACTGTCCAGAGAAAAGCAGCACATTCTGTAGCCTGCTACTATTGTACTCATGCACATAGAAGGGAGAGGAACTGTTACACTTTAAAGGAATTTGTTTTCAACAAATGTGAACATCAAAAATCAATGAAGACAAAAGCACGTCTATAGGAAAAAATCAGTTCTTAAGCTGTCTGTAAAAACTGTGCCGAGTAGCTAACAGAACAGCTTGTAGTATGGCTACATAATTGTTTACAAATAATAAGGGGAAAAAAACCAAAACATTTAGTCAGAATCAGTAAAAAGCATTTAAAATAGTATTGCTGAAGAATTTGCATGCTTAAATCCAAGATTACTTCAATATTTTATATTAGCCAGGAGGTCACTGGATAAAAGTAATGAACAGTCTTAGGCAGTTGAACAGGCCCCAGCACTGTCCCATCCCTCCTAAAGGCCCTAACCAAGAAGTTATAGAGGCAAATTCATGGGATTTTTTTCTCATACTACTGCAGTAAAATGTTATTTTCTACATAGGGAAACAGTTTCTGAGATACAATTACTCAGATGCCTTGCAAGCTTTTGTATGTAAACTTTGGATGAGAAAAGTGTATGTAAGCTGTGTGGTTTTGGCTTGTGGTCCTAGAAGGAAGGGGGCACAGCCCTGAACTCTCAAAGCATAAGGTGGGTTTGAAACTGGGCATCTCAGTGGCTGCTTGTGTATATAAACAACTCGTGTATTGCTTGAAAAGAGGAGTAGCAGCTCAGTGGCCTTTCTCTCTTCTGCTAGGGTTAAAAGAAACTGCAACCCATATCTGATTTACAGACTGGGTGTTTAGACACCAGCCTTCAAAGGAGAGCTTTAAGGCAGCGACTCTCCAGGGGAGTACGTAAATTGTAACAGAGAGATGAGACTTAAGTGCACAAATCCTCTTTGTTTCCCTCTTCGACAGGCCTGGATGGTGTCACACACACTGTGTTGAGTTTCCTGAGCCTCACTCTCTTACTGTGCAACTCCAGCATCTCATGTTTCTTTTTTCAGGACCAAAGAAAATTCAGGCATTGCAATGCTGGTTACTTTGATGCCCAAATTCACTTTGGGTATTTAGGCCCACATATTTTATTTACTATTTATCTCTAAATATTTTTTTTATTATACAAATTGTAAATTATCTATTTTGGCATCACTTTTTAAATTAAGCCTCATAATAGACTGTAGCACACATATCAAGCAATATCACACCCTTTGGAAGGAAAGGTTGTTAATGGAACAGTCACACAGACATACTGAGTTCATTAAACTAAAACAGCCAACACGGACAAATCTAGTCTAAACATAACCATCTTTCTACCAGATACAGGGTGTGAGGAAGCAGCAGGAGGGCTCTGCTCCGTGAGATGGGGTGAGCTGGGAGCTGAGGGTGACAGTGGGGCTGGTAAGGCAGTGCCCTCCCCGACACAGCCCCGTCCCACAGCACCCCAATCACAATGGCAAAGCAGGTCTGGCGACAGTGACCACATTCAACCATGACTCCAGGTCACCAGACCAGTCTGCAGTGACAATGAGACAGGCCAAGTCTGAGGCTGGGCTCAGGATCAGTGGGGTTCATGGCCAGGGACAGGCATGCTGTCTGCACAGCTCCGGTGGAGAAGAGAAGTGGGGGCAACAACTGGGGTTGAAACACAGCTGTCAAGACAAGAGAATGAGGCTCCCATTGAAGCACGTCACAGCTCTGTTCCACCCAGCTCTTCTCACAACCATCTGACCCAAGGTTATGGCAGAGCTGGCCTTGAATGTAGGCAGCCACCCCCAGCGCTGGGGAAAAGCAGTTGCTGAGTCTCTGCAGGGCCCTGACACTGCGAGGCAGAAATCAGCTTGCTAGGACAGTAGAAGGTTAACTCAGGGGACATGAAACCAGCCAAAGCAGTTGAAACAATTTAGATGTACAAGCTGTGAGCTTCCTCATGCTGAAAGAGGCTAAAATCCGGATTCCTCTCTTCCTGGGTGAGGGCTCTGGGTGTGTGGCATGAAGGCAGCCACCATGAGCCCTTCAGCTCTGTTTTTAAAACAAACCTCTGGCAGTTCTCTGCAAGCAGAGGTCTTGGTGCTTGCCTTCCCCTGAGGATCCAGAGCTTGGCTCCAGAGTGGACAGTGACTTCTGCCTTGCAGCCATTGGTTACTGAAGGGCAACATTCAGGGTAGAGGTGGAAAAAAGGGGGAATTCAGATATACCACAGTCCTTCTTATTTGCAGTATTTAAAGGGTGGCTACAAACAAGATGGAGATTCCCTTTTTACAAGGAGTCACACGGAAAAGACAAGGAGTAATGGGTACAAGTGACTCCTGGGGAGACCCCGATTGGACACCAAGAAAATTTTTCACACTGAGAACAATCAGCCATTGAAATAATCTCCCCAGGCAAGTAGTGGATTCCTGATCATTGGACACTTTTAAGATTTGGCTGGAGAGGTTGAGGAGCCATCTTGTCTACCTTGTGTTTTTACTAAGAAAGGTTAGATCCTTGAGGCCCATTCCAACCTGCTACTCCATGATTCTGTGACAACTTGTCAATATTTTAATTGGCTTACATGGTACTCAGCTTCTGTCTTTCTCACAGGTTTGAGCCTTCAACTTTTATCAGTCCAAGTACCTAGAATTGGGTGCTGATACCCCATAAATGTTTTGCAGGAGCTGAGCTTGACCACAGTACACAGTGGTTTCTATTCTGGGGGGTTCCAGTTCTCATTACAGACAAGATGTAGGATCTGGACCTTAATTTACTCTCCATCAGACTTTTCCTACGGAACTTTAACACTGGAAAGACTCATTTATTTCACAGATGTACAATCATCCCTTTCCCCCTCTGCTTGGCTAATTCACGCGGCTTAACTATCCCTCGGCGATGCTCAAGACTTCTGCAGGAGGGAGGGAGGAGCTGCGGTTCAGGTTCTTCGCTACCTCCCCGACCGGAATGGGCTGCTGCTCTGTCACCGGCTGACCTTTGCCTTAAAGACTGATGCACTTCGCAAAGGCGCAGTAGGGCTGGTCCTCTGTAATTTGATTTTTGTTTGCCATGGAAAGGCTGGTTTGTTTGCCTTGCACTTAAGGCCCACAGTTTATTCAGGACTGTAAGACTCTTCAAAATCACATGTAAGTAAATAAGCGAAAAACAAACAAGGCTGAAATTTAGTCTGCTCAAAAGTGAGGGTCTGCTATTGCTTAATAATATATACCTACAAGACTTCATTCTGCAGCAGAAAAATATATTTTCCACCCTCCAAATATCTTCTGTGGGACCACAAAATCATTAACTTTTTTTTAAAAAGTAGTCAAATATTTGTATTTAAAAGAGTACTGTGCCTGACTTTCTACTTCATGCTGTTGTGAATGACATCAGAGGATAATGAAAGTCCTAACGTTTAAACTGAAAGTTCCAGTTTAACTTTTATTATTGTAAATTGCTTAGAACTGGAAATGTTGAATTGTAAAACTACGATAGGTAGATGGCACAACATTAAATAAATTAATTCCACGGTTTAGAGCTTCCTGTCCTGATCCTCCTGAGCCAGTCCTGAAGTTCTTACTCATTTCCTTACTCCTGATTCATCAACGCATTTAAACACTCTAGATTTCAATGAGATTTAAGCATGTGTTTGTTGATTCAACACTTTAATCACAGAAAATCCTCACTAAAGTCAGGAGGAATTTTTGCCCCAAAAGAACTAAAGTTTTACTCTTTTTTTTTTTTTCTTTTTTAGTCCTGTATTTGAGTCTACACAACTTGAAATTGAGAATTTATGTGTTTGTTAGTTGTTGCTACACATCATTCCCTGCCCAAACCAGTTCTTTCACTCTGGCTATTTAATCTCTGGCTAGTAATACTAGTGGCAAAAGGAATTTAACAGATGGAGTAGTGCTGAGTAGGTGGAGACATGTTGAGAGTAAAGTTATAATCTTTTCTTTCAGCCGCCTCCCTTAAGTTCATATTTAAATACTAAGAAGAAAGGCACAGTTTTTCTATATCCTCTCTTGAACTGCCTCTACCATTTAAACACCTTGAAGCATAGTGTAGCTTTATTTTCTATCGTTGTCTAGTTGTAAGTAATTTTTTTTAAAAAAAAGACCCATGGAAGCATGTGGGAAAACACTTGGAGAAAACAGGATGGAGACAATACAGGGGAATGGCTCCTTAAATGTCACACAGCTGCTACACAGTATCTTGATCTGCTGAACTGCAGCCCTCTGGTGTAAGCACTCTTTTACAAAATTTAGTAAGTATGTGGAGAGCAATGAATCCTACCTAAGCAATGTTAAAATAAAAGGGTTTTTAACAGGCTTATGGTATGTTTCTCCTGAATTCCTTTGATACAAGCCTGTTAGAGTAATATGTCTTACAAGTTAAATCTGCAGGACATCTTTTAGAGGCTGATGAGACAAGGGAGTGCATGCTGGCTCTTTCAGCGTTGCTCCCTGCCATCCTACACCTTTCTCTTCCAATTTCTAGTCAAATTGAATGTCGTTCAGCTTAAATTTTTTTTCAATTAGAAACAAACAAACGAAACCCAACAACAACAAAACACAAAACAACACTGCTTAACTTTTGCTTAGTCTGCTGCTTGGCCCAAGCAGCAAATTAATGGGAAAACGACATTTATGGAGATTTGCAGCAAAGCTTTGGAGGGGGAATGGATTACTAAAGGATATAGTGTGAGATGTGCACTGGCCTTAAACTCTCTCTGCTTTCCCTACAAAGGGCAGAAAAATCCCCAGGTTTTGCAAGGTGTCTCTTGTTTTACTGGGCTCTAGAAATAACTTCACTAACGATGTGTTTTCTTTAAGTTTTCTTCTGGGAAGAACTTGAAAGCACAGCCTCGCTTCTCCCAAAAGGCTCAACACTCTGTGAAGCAAGAAGCATCCCTGATTCATTACAGCTTAGTAATTCATAATTTTAGGCTTTTCATAATTTGTCTTGACATGGCGTTATTGGGGGTGGCGTTGATTAAGCCAGCAGCGGTAGGCCCTGCCTTTGCGTGCGGCCCGCTAGGCCCGCCTTTCGCAGGCCTGAAGCTTTTCTCGTTGCACAGACAGGGGCAGAGAGGAGCGGGGAGACGGCTGATGTTCAATTAGGGGATTTTGTGGGTGAAACCCAAAGAAAATCCTGTCAGAAGGGGGACCGCCGGAGCGGCGGAACGTTTGTGAGCGGAGTCGGACCCGGTAGCAGGAGCGCGCCGGCCGCGCACCGCCGTTTCCACGGCAACGGCCGAACCGCCGCCGCCGCCAGTGCTGGAAGATGTCCGCCGGCGATCGGCGCTGCCCGGCCGGCTTTGCTTTTCGCTCTCTGCCCCAGAAAGCTTTCCCCTGTCTGGAGGACAGGGACATCAGGGAACGGCTCCTCAAATGGTGGGAGAGGGGGAGGCCGCTGCGAGAGGTGGCTCCCTGGGGAGCGGGAGGGAGGAGAAGGGGAAGAGAAGGGGCGGGCGGGGCTGGGACCACCGTCGCTCCCGCACTGTCGTGGTGGCGGGTCCCGGTCTCTCTCTTTTCCCCTCCCCCTTTACTGGAAGTCTCAGTGTTTTTCAGGCACGAAAAAGGCTTGTTCTGAGGGGCAAGGCGTTTATCTTTGCTTTCCAGAGTTAGCCAAGATCCATTTCGGCTTCGCAGCGTCGTGCTTCCCAAAGCCCTCCAAGGGGGCGGTTATAAATGAGAATGAAAAAGAGAAAAAGAAAAAAAAGAGAGAAAAAGAAAAAAAAAAAGAGAAAAAGGGAAAAAAAGAGAAAAAGGAAAACAAAAGTTGGTCAGAATAGGACTTTATGTAATGTACCTAGGCAGATTTGCAGAGTGAATGAGTACCTAGTATGTCTGCAGAATATTTCACCTCATTTTTCCTTTTCAGGTCCATGCAAGGCAGGATCACGGCACAAGCATTCAGTTTTGACCAGCAATTTAAGCCCTATCAAAAGGATGAATTTGTCATGGTAGCTAGAGAAAAAGTATATTTTAAGTTTTAAGTTTTTTTAAGTTTTTTTCTAGAGAATTGTAACTATTGGAAAACTACATTAATGGCAAACACAGTAGCACTGTGTTAACATGCTATTTGTCTTCTCACTGTCTTCTTGAAAGTAGGTAATTTAGGTGTGGTGCTCAAGTCTTACTTTGTGGGTTAACTGTATTGTCCAGTAAAAATATTTTAGTCTGTACTAATGTTACTCTGTTTTAAGAGGGAACAATTTAGCCATTCACAATTCCCAAGAATGGGAATCTGAACTGGATGCTGATTTTGGCCACCGCATTTAATGTTGGGAAGTCCACCCAGGTGGAGACTTTAAACAGCGTACATGCAGTTGGTACGCTTGCTCACAGCTATTACTGCTTTGTCACAGAAAATACATCATGCAATTAGATGTGCATATGCACTATATATCTGAAAACACAAGATTTTAAAGTGGTGTTGGATACCATTGCTTTATACTGGGATTTTGGGCTCTCAGCTTTTTGAGACTAGAGTCTTTTGCTGATTTTGTGTCCTCTGCTTTTGTTGTCTGCAATGTCAAATCTGTTCATCTGTTTGCAGACAGAAAAAAAATAATAATCGGTGGTTTTAAAAACAGTGTGGTTTTTACATCTGTTGTTATCCTGGATGAAGAGTTCAGATTCTTTGTGTTTTAAAGCAATTTGCTTAGAAATACACCAATATTTCATCTCCCACTGATAAACATTTCAAATGTTTGAAGTTTAAAAAATATGCATTTACCTTCTCAATGCTTGTCTCCTTTGAATTAAAAATGTAAAACTATCACTATGAAATTATGAACTCTGACTAGCTGTGACTTATTTGAGAACAAAGGGACCATTACATTATATAGTCCAATCTCTCTGTATCCCAGAGAGGTTGTTAAAGTGATTTCGTGGTGCAAAAAATGAAAAATCCATTGTATTAGCAGCTTCTTCAATGATTATTCACTCTGCTTGTACGTAAGTGTGGGTTTTCTTAATTGGCTTATCTATCACTTAAACTTGTCAGCTACCGACATTACTGTAGAATCATAGAATGATTAGATTTAGAAGAGACCTTAAAGATCATGGAGTTCCAACCCCCCTGCCACAGGCAGGGACACCTCCCACTAGAGCAGATTGCTCAAAGCCCCATCCAGCCTGACCTTGAACACTCCCAGGGATGGGGCATCCACAACTTCCCTGGGCAACCTGTTCCAGTGCCTCACCACCCTCACAGGAAAGAATTTCTTTCTGGTATTCAATCTAAATCTCCCCTCTTCCAATTTAAAGCCATTACCCCTTGTCCTGTCACTACACTTCCTGACAAAGAATCTCTCTCCAAATGCATGTCTTCTTTTTTTTTTAACTGATAAATCAATGCTGAATGCTTCAAATCTTACTGTGGAACATCTTCTCTGTCTCTTTAATAATTTATGGATGTCTTCTGTTTCTGTTTCATATTTTTTTGTGTCTCTCCACTTCTTCAAGCTTCAAGTTTATTTACAAAATGTAAATTTTACAATCATACTTAGCATTTCATTTTTTACTTCAACAACATTGTGTGCAGAGATCATTGTTTCATCTCTTCTTGCATTTTCTGTACCTCCAAGAATTTCATACAACCTTTTTGTGTGTTCTCGTATTAAAAGTGCATTACTGTAAAACCTTACTACTGCATATATTGATATGTACATGAAGATATCTTGAATACATAAAAGACACTGGCTACACAAATTTACAAAAGCAGGTATTTGGTAGTATGATATTTAATATCCAAACTGAAAGATCATGCAGAATCTACTTACTAATTTAATGCTTATAGTTTGCTTTGAAAGTATCCAGGGCACTATAAATGATGATTTATGTTTCGTTTCATTAATTTCTATTCTCTTACTTTAATATTATAGGCATTTTTTAATGATCAAAATGTGAACTCCAGTTTAAAGTTGCTCTCAGCTTCAGGACAATGGACTACATTGGGTAAATTTTGGATCTTAAATAAAAAAATTTGTAACTATCTTCTTCTAATTTACCGTTTGGTAATAATGACAGTTGATATACGTGTATCTTCACCTGGTTGAAATATCTTACACTTTTTTTTCCTTGACCCCTACATCAGTCGATAAGCCCAGCTACCAGAAGCGGTTTTAAGTGGTCTGTAGCATCCAGTTGACCTGGTTATGTATCCAGACATAATCAACTACACTAATTAGGAAATTATAGTTCAGCTTTATTCAGATAATATTTGGAGGAAGACATTCTTCTATATATGCAACCGCCTTTCTTGGGACAGATGTGACATTATTGCTGTGTTACAAATTGAGAGCAGAATTGCCCCATTATTAATGTTGAAAGAGGAGGAGATTAGATAGAGCACTGCCCCCAGCTTGTGTGAATGTACGATCTGCAGGACAAAAGTGATCTAGGCACAGAAAAGGAGCTGTGTGATAGGCTACTCTTAATTGCAGTCACAGCGTAAGGTTGAGTTCTGGTTTGTTGCTGTATCACTAATTGCTTATAACACTTGATTATGGTTGTAGATGGAGATGAGACACTAAAGGAGAAAGACCGAAAGGAAACAGCACATGATTTTATGTCACCACTTTTAAATTGTAGCTTTGGTTATATAAATGATACACAAAATTTCCTGGAAGTTGCATGTGATAATGGAATGGGATTTTATGCATAATGTGAACTCTGATACCACTGAAGTAATTTTCCTTAATAAGAATATTTTAAAACGGGGTAGTGGGAAGTCATCAGTTCTTTTGGTTTGTCTGCAAATACTTTACTGTGTGTAAATATTTAATGGAGCTTTGGGAATTTTCTAACTTTTACTTTTCAGCTCTCTGGAACTGGCATAGGTTTCCCCCCCTATATACAATGACACTAGACTTTGCCACCTTTTTGTCAGCAAAATCCATTTTCCAAACACTGTATCCGGCTGTTAAAACAACTGAAATATATAAGATGCAAAAAATATCTCAAGTGCCCCTTCAGGTACCTCTTTTTCACTCTGGCAAGCAAAAAAGAAAATAAATATATTTCAAACCATGGCTAAACCTTTTCCTGCTTTAGGCAAGAATTTTTTTAGGCTATCTGTCTAGCCTGTGACTTGCCAGTCCCTGTAGTGAAGGTCAGTAGGTTACATACCTCGTGTTTAAAAGCGAAGGGTCACTTGCCAAGTATCCCAGTTTAACTCCTGATTCTGCTCACTCTTCCTCAGCACAGAAGTAATGCATTTTGTTCTGAGGACTGGAAGGGTTCCCTTTCTAAATCCTGAACAGCTGGTATACCCCATTTGCTCTTAAAATTTCATCTTCCCATTCTTTGCCTATTTTTGGTGAGGAATGTTGGCACATTTTTCTATCCTTAGTCTTCATGTGCATTTTTTGAAAATACAGTAAGAATTTGCTTTGAGTGGGAGGAGGTAAAAATCATCTAGTATTTTCTTCTTCAGATATGCCAATATATTAATCCAGATATATCATTTACTGTGGAGTAACTCTTTTAAAACAAGTTTCTGTTCTTGAAAGAAAATACTGGAAATGGTCTTATTTTGCTTTTTAGAAAATAGGAAGAAAATTACATAATCTAGATTAGATTGATTCAAATACTGTATTTACTCTCTTGCAAACAAAAACGGTAGGGATATTTTTTAGAGGATAGATATTTTGGATGCATAACATAAGTGGGGCTTAGATAGTTTCTTAAAAACCTCCCTTCTCCTCCCTGCTGTGAGCTTGGGCAGAAAGTATTTATGGACCCACAGGAAGATGACAGCATTATATAAAACATCAATATAATATTACTTTATGAGAGTGATTGTGTTCATAATCCTTTTGACTTTTTCCAGGCTGTGGTTCTCTTTTATCTTCTCACTAAGAATTTTCTTTTTAATTCAGTGAGTGTGGTTTCACTTTCATATTTATCTCTACCTCTTCATTTTTACTTGTCTATCTCCTTTCCTTAAAATGTGTTTCTGAAATTTCTTTATTACTTTTTTTTTTTCTGTGTCTAATATCTCTTTTTTTTTCTTTTCTTGACAGCTTTTCATCCTCACCTTAATGTTATCAGGCTATAACATCTTCAGTCTCCATCTCTTAGATCAAAAGGTGGCATACAACTTGGAGTCCCCAGGGGATGCAACATGTACCTCTCTCCCCTGCTTCCCAATGTGTTGGGATTCCCAGTAGAATTCCCCAGTAGTACATTGTCTCAAGGACTTCAGCTTTAACATTACTTGAAATAGAACATTTTAGGTAAACAAGACACAAGAGTGTAGTCTCTACTACATCTCCAGTCTGCTTAATCTGATCAGACATATAACTACCTATTAATTAATTTATAACTATATATATTAACTAATATATATAACTACCTATTCTCACACCACACTCCTTAGCCTGTTGTAGTAGGGATATTTTTTTCCCTCTTCCTGGCTGCATGACAGAGTACCTGATTGTTCTGTCATGTGCTTTAAGCCCTCTCTTCATCTGTTACTCCCGTATTCCTAAAACACAATCAGCAAAAGGAACAAATTTGATGCATACCAAGTAATGTCTTGAGTCTTGTATTTTTAAATAGCTGCAATGTAAACTAAACAATAGTTTTTCCTTGGATATATTATTGGCCTTGCACCTGTCAGCAGTCTTGGGGACTCAGGGCTGTATCTGCTTAAGCTCAATTAACACTTGAAGAATTATCTTCAAAGGGATAGGGTTACTGTCTTTTTGTGTAAATAAAAATTAAGTATTTGCCTCAGAAAGATTTTTGAGTTGCTGTAGGTACTGAAACTCCTGAGATTGCTGTCTTTGGAATGGAGTTTTAGAATCTGGAAGCAATTTTTTAGCCTACTGTTATCATTTGCAAAAAATTAAGATGTCATTTTAACCTATAAATCATCAACCTGCACCTTTTGGTTTTGGAATACCATCTTTGTAGTACAAAGCATTGATCTTGCTTACGTGTGTTCTGTACAAACTGTTCTGTAAATAGCAAGTTGCAAGATGTTTCTCTGAGGTAAAAATCTTCCTTAAACTTTGGAGGAAATCTAAATATAACTAATCTGGGGGTTATCTGCCCCATGCTAGTTATGCAACATGTTCACTCAAAACTATATTGGTAGCACTTTATAGATATTCCAGAGCTAGCTGTTATAAGAAGCTGAATCTGCTTCAGTACTTCTCAGCTCTTTGTTTTCCACTTGCAGAATCGTCAAGGCATTTCTTCTTCCTATTTTAGTGCTCACTTTTACAGTGTTGTTAAAACTGGTCACTCTTTTCCAGGAAATTCTGAATCTCCAATTTCTTAAATCTCACCTCTCGAATGGAGAATAGGAGCTTCCAGTATTTTTAAACTTTACCATTTATAGGGTGGTTTTCTGAACTAATGAATAGATTACAAAGCTCTTGATTTTTTTTTTCCCTGATGAGATTTTTCTTAAAATCTTGTCTCAGAGCAGAAGTGTGTCTCCTTTCCTCCCTGTCCCCCAATAAAATCCTAATAATTTGAAGGTCTATAAATATCTCTTATAATTTGAGCTCAATAACTAGGAAAACATAAGATGTCTCTTTTTTTTTTTTTTTTCTTTTCTAGAGTCATTTAACATCTGATTGTTATTAGTATTGACTCAGCTTTTATTCGTAGGTCTTTACAAAATAATTTCTATGTTAGAGGCAGACTGAGCTCTTATTAAATCTATTACAAAACAAAAATTCTATCCCTTCTAAAGGAAGTTGGAGAAATAGAAGTTAAAGGAGTTTGGAGGTGAGGGGGTGGAAGGAAGCATAAATAAATTAAAAAAAAAAGAATTGTGGGTTTGGTTTTGTTCTTAAATTGCAAGGCTATAAGTCATGTTTTTTCTGACTTGTGATTTTGGTTAAATAATTTGATTATTTTTTGGTAGTCGCTATGTGGACAGTGGAAGAATGTCCTAAACCTTTTCTTTCTAAATAAAAATATAAAGGATATGGTTTTCATAACCATATCTGTAGGAGTGAAGCCAAGCAATTAAATGCCAAGCTTTTCTCTGTAGCCAATTCTCTTTATGTCACATTGACCCAATAAAATAGTTATAAGTTTTCATGCCAATATTTTTCGCTTAAGTAGACACATTTTCAAGCTATCAACTGTAACTTCTCTTTATTCTTTTTAGTGTTGATCAAGTAGATGGGACAGTTTACCTTGGTTTAGATACCAAAATGCCAATCCTACTTAATCTCCCTGTAATAACGTATGGGAGAAATCTCAAGGACTTTTGGGGAGCATGGAGGCAAGAGAAATTTTAGGTTACACTATTCTTGCAAAGATTAGGGTCAGAATGAAATGACTGATGCTCTTGGAAGCATCATGGTTCATACAACCCTTTTTGGCATGTTTCTGTTCCTGAAATACTGTCATTTAGAGTGAAACTTGTGCATTTCCTAAGTACTAGTCTTCAGTGATCCTTTTTTCTTTGATCCAGTTTGTTCAGTGATCCAGTTTGTCAGGACACCTCTTAATTTTACCTTTAATTGTACGGTCAAAAGCTTTTTGATATTGTGATGTTGTTGAGCAGTCTCCCATCAAGGGAGCCTACAGAGGAGAAGAGATAAGAATAAAGCCATGGAAAGCTGGAATGCTGTGAATGTTCTCTCTGCGGAGACCCATTGCCCTTGTGTTGCACACGCACTTGTGCTCTTCTCCTCTCCCTGTTCAGAAACGCTTTGAAGGGTGTTCAGCAGGACCTGGAGATGAGTAGAGAGTAAGTTCTGTCATTTGGTCTGAACATTTGGATGTAGAGAGCTGATGGTACCTTTTTCATCTTCTGAAATAGCTGGTTAGTAAAGCTTACAGTAGCTACAAAACAAATTTTTGAGAAGTTCAGATGTAATACTTAACAAACCAAGAATTTGTCAGGGTTGTGTTCATTTTGTTTTTATTTTGTGGGGTGCTGTTAGCAGCTATTGACTTTTGTACTTCATCATGCCAAATTAGGTATTTGTCCTCGGATTTTTCAGGGCTTAAGCTGTGCAATATGATTTTCTAAAGGTGTGATCTAAGGTGATGTTGAGTTTCACATGGTTTAAATCTATTCCTTGTTTCTGCTGATAGAATTACCAACAGGGGGAGCAGACACATGAGCCTTAATGGAGGGTAGCATTCAGATTAATTCAATGTTTTCTTTAGCCTTGTTTCTTTATTAGCTTGCTTTATCTTTTTGAGACACTGTGTGATTGAGTCATATTTATGTGATCTGTATTATTTTAAAAGATTATACCACACACAGCCATTTAGAGAAGTTTTATATTTCCACGCTGTATCAAATTACAAATTATTACATGGAAATTTTCCTATTTTATTTGTTGCAAGAGACTTGGAGTGAAGTCTTCCTATGTATTTCAGGTTCCAAAGTGACAAAAATTGAAGCTACACTGGTGCCCTGTACCCAGATTTCTATGTCATTTTTTGATCGGCTATACTCTGAAGGAGTTGTTAGAGAAACTGGACATATTGTGAAATGTTATGATGACTATTATGATGATATCCTCATCTCTGATGAATTAAGGAAGGTCAGTATAGCAATGAATAATTTCTTATAAGTTTTCATACTCTATTGTACAGTAAGGACACAATTTTCAGTATCTTTTTTTCTGACAGTGCATACTTTCCATGGTAAAATGGGGATGGATAGCCGTGTGATAGAATTAATTAAATAATAATAATTAAATAAATAAGTGTGTGAAAGCAGTAGCTGTTTTTCAGGTGACTCCTCTTTCCTTTTTAGAGAAAAAAGGTACAATTTTCTTCTGCCCACCCTTGTCTCAAGTAGTCAGTGCTTGGTTGGGCTGGGAAACGCAGCCTAGAAGGGGAAAACAAGTGGGGCCGGTGGAAAGCTCCCACAGTACTAAGGGCTGCGGATTCACCCAACCTTATAGGTAGTTGATGAAATTGAGTGTTCTCAATAGCTGCATCCTGAAGCATCCTGGCCAGGAATGCTGACCGTAGCATATGTGAAGGCATTCAAGAAAAGGCATCTCCATATATTTTTATTGAAACAAAGAGGAAACTGCAGAAATTATTTTTCAGTGTAACACCAGAAAAAGACTAAATATAATTCTTGAACAGGCCTGCAAGGTAAAACCTGTTTGTTTACTCCAGTGGAGGTGTTAGAGAGCAGATTATACTGAAAAAGGATCTCTCTGACAGTGCCATCTTCTTAATCAACTATGTCTTCACTGCAAGTGTTTCTTCTGACTTCATAAGCTGAAACTTTTTTTTTTACTGATGTTTGTTTAGCATTAGCAAAGCATAGTGTGGGAGAACTGGATTTTGCTCTTCCTTGTATATATAATCATCATAACTACTTAATAATTATAGAGTTGCACTCATTTGCACTTGGCAAATCCTTTGAAGGCAATGTATTTGAACCAGTGACACTGGTTACAGGATGTGGCCTGAAATACTGGTCTGTCTTGTAAAGTTCTGGGAAAAGGAGAGAACTTCAGCTCAGGTTTGAATTTCAGATGTGGTTTGTAGCCTAGCAGTTCAAAATATTATGTATTTGTTTCTATATCGGGTATGTGTGATATGTTTTTTAGAAATTAAGTATATTGGAGGTAGGAAAGTTAGAGGCAACATTTAAAATACGAAATTATCAGTGTTTCAGTTTCTTTCTCTTTTCCTTCCTTTGGAAGGGATGTGTGTGTCTGCCACTTGCAAGTTGCAAGTTGAAGGATTCACATTTGTTTGAAATTATTTTGATTCCTACTCATGAGACCTAAGATGGCAGAAAGAATTAAGAGTCAAAATCTTCCAGTAATGACGTCAAAGCTACAGATGAAATTAGTGTGTGCCCTGAGATGATAGACTGTAGAGGGCAGCAAATTGTCTATCTCCGGGTGTCAGAAGGTGGCCTTCATCTGCAAAACTACATGTTTCTTTCCTACCTGTCACATCTTCCCTTGTTTCAACGAGGAAGGGGGTTGGGATGCATATGAGGTGACCATCAACAACAGTTGCTGCCCTGACCCCTTTTTACTCAGGTAGTGATGTTTTAAAGAGGGACAGAGAGCAATAAGTTCATGTCTAGCTTTGACCGGTTTGCTTGGGTTGGCATTTGCAGTTTGGCTGACGTGGCTCAACGTCTTGCAGCCCTACATGTAGCCATACATTCCTGTCCCCCCTTGCAGTGGGCAGAGTTGGGACTAATCCAGCAAGTCCTCTGTGTTCACATATTATTGCAGCGAGAGGCCGGTGAGAGAAACGGAGGCAGCTGGAGAGCACATCTGGTTTATCAAGGCTACAGATAAGGGCCCGCTAGAGTGTGCTGTAAGGAATTATGTCCTCTGGGACATCCTTAGGATTCCTTTAGAAAGGGGAGATAAGTGTGTAAACTTAGAGTAAAGAAGCAAATGTAGGCAGGGTTATCAAAGACAAACTAATTGGCAGTGATCAATATACCAAACCTAGCTATTTTCCAATTATTGAGTGTTTCATTGGCATGATGAGACATTAACCAGTGAATAACAAGAGTCTTGAAAAATCTTCCTTTATACCTTGTGAGCACAAATCTGACAGTGATTCTGTTTGGTACTGAATCTATAACTTTTGAATATAATTGGCTCACTGGGGGAAGGATTTAGAGAGAAGTATTTCCTTTTTTCCATCCCCAGTTCACATATTTTACATGGACGTAAACTGTGTGTGACATACAGCAAAGCAGTCACATTGTTTATAAACTTTATCTCAAATAAGCTATTTTCATCTATTTTGTTGTTTTCTTGTTCCACAAGGTCTTGCTTCTGGAAGATTCTGACCATTATGACTTATTCAGTCAACTGGATCGCAAGGAATTTCTGTTCTGTCTTTTTAAGCATCTTTGCATTGGAGGAACTCTTTGCCAGTTTGAAGATGTAGTTGGCCCATACTTGGAAACTACAAAAGCTTTATATAAAGATTTGGTGAGGTAAGTATTTTCTGTTTTATAGGACTGTATATGTATGTGCTGTGCATAGATACTTTGTGTCAATTTCTGTGTGTTTATTGTGCATTACTGCTTCAAAAATGGGGCTGTTATTTAATCAATCTCCAAGCTTATATGTCGTCTGTTATCAAAATATCATGTAACAGTGGTAGTAGTTCAGTGGCAAAATATATGCAATTTTAATGGCATCTGTCCCACTTAAAACCTTTTGTTATATTACATATACAGACATTTTATAATTCACTCCAGTTTTAAAGATTTTTGTTTCTGTCATTGTCCACTGAAAACATGTCACTGGAACCAGATTGTGTTCCCACTGTCATTGATACCATGTCAAAAATTAAGTCTTGGATGTATAGTCTTGGGCTACTTTCAAGCTGCTTTTGGCTTAGAATTTAAAAATTGAAATACTTGAGTTTAAATTTTTAGCTCTGTATATATTTTATTCCAGTTGATTTATTTTTTTTTTTTAATACAGTTGGATTTTGGCATTCTTAATTCCACAAATATATTTCTCACAGCCCAAAGCTAAGGGTGTTAGAATCTGGCTGTTAACATGACACAGTGGACTAACAGACATTTTTGCCAGGTCTGGAGTATGGAATTGTTTGGGATTTATTTTTTTTTCTTCAGATTTGAGGTGATTGACCATAGGGTCAAATTCAGAAAAAGGCAATTTTTTGATATATCCATATGCTGTCTTCTCTCATTGACAAAAATTTCTTGTTTCCTGGTTAGTGGGAAATCAAATGTAGTTACTGGTTATGCAAAAACTCACTCCTAGCTAAGCTAATGGGAATATGAAGATCATTAATGATATTAATAAATTTTTCTATTATATTATACTTTGCCACTCATGCTAAGTGTATGTGTGATAGTATAAAGAAAAATGTCAACCTGAACAGTGGAAAGCAATTGCAGACCTCTGAAATGAGAGTACAGGAACTCTGACAAGGTGGATACGGCTTTGAATTACTTAAAGCAGGAACTGATATTTTTCTTCCTTCTCACCTCTGTTTGGAATGGTGTGATGACTAATTGTTATTTCGTCTCCTATTTTAAGATTATATGCAAGCATATTAGGAAAAAGATCATGTAAGGTGTATCCATTGTTAAGTCTGTTCTTAAAATGTCTTTGGATAAACTTAAGAGTGTAATGTGTATGTCTGAACAAAGACAGAGTGAAAGGATTAGACGCAGTGATTCTTAATCACCTGACTATTTCTTTACTTCTGTAGCACTTGCGTATAGATCTCTGTATCCAAACAAAATACTTAAGACAAGCTATTTGTTGGTTTTTGGAATTTTTTGTAGTACTTAACCAAAGAAGCTTAGTAATCTTTAATAACTTCTAAGCAGCTTTCAGGTTTTCTGACAGTCAGTACTTTTCAGAGTGCAAGTTGATTTAGTTATATGCTGTTTCCCAGGGTCATCTAAACTAAATTATTAAAGTAACAGTAGAATAGTTCATGCTTTTAGAGAAACCACTGAAACAGAAATTGAGCATTATCGATATTCCAAAATTTTTTAATTAATAATTAATTTAGATTATTGCATGTATTAATTTGAGCATGTGATTAGTCACCAGAGCTTTCTTATTAGTGTGGCTAGTTTTGATATTTTCATATCCTACATAGATGGAAATCAAGTGGGTTCTTCAGAAACAGAATATGACACAACAGGATCCATCAGTGCTTCAGCTCTGCCCTCGCCTTTCATTTAAATCTGCACTTGAAACAATCTGTTTCTTACTCTGATCTATTGCCATAGTTGCCTCTGCGTTGACTAGAGCTGGTTGTGCTTCTGTGTTGCTGAACTGACCTAGGACAAAGCACAAATCCGATCACTTCTTTAACTTTCTTGCTTCCCTTGGCTGTTGAGCTGTTTGCCCCTACGCATGTTCAAGTTTTGTTCAGAGCCACTCCTTTCTTTGCCTTTATATCTGCTTAAACCTTTCCCCCTTATTTTTCCTTCTTCTATTGTAAAATTTGATAAGGATGTAGTTCTTACTACTTATAAAAACCAAGTGTCTGCCAACATCTTCCCCACAATGTTATCCAGCTTTTAAGATTTGCTTTTTCAAACCCTCAACCAGTTCCCTGTTGGCCCTTTATACATTTCTGTGATTTTTCTCTTGAGTGCTATTTCTGTCCTTTACACAATATCAGGAGAAAACCTTTCAAGATCCAGTCTTTCCTGGTGTTTGGGTTGGGTTTTGTTTTTATTTGCCTGTTGTTGGGGTTTTTTTTAATCCCAGTTGGCAGCTTGCCTTCTATCCTCCAGAGTTTTGAAGTACATCTACGCAGTTCATGTGACACAACTGGTCTCCAATATTTATTTACCATGTGTTTCCATTTCTGTGCCTATAAATGTCTACTGGTTCCTCACTGCCATTGGAGCTGGCATTAACACTGACTAGCAGTTGAAAAATTCACAATTTAACTAAAAGTTTTATGTTGCTCCTGTGATATGAAGTCCCATGAGAAAAACTTTTCACCTTGACATTTCAGATTTTCCCTTCCCCTTTACAGTCACGGTTGTCCCTGCTTTGTCTCATTTCCCCCTTTTGCCAGTTTATCCAAAATGATGTTGCTGTTTTGGTACCACCTTCTTCAGAGAAAAAGCCAGTGAAAGAATAAGCAATGCAGCTCTGCAAAGGGACACTCATGCCACAGTCTGGACTTGATTTCCAATTTCTGGTTCCTGCTGTGCACTCTGTTACTTACTTCATATTTGCACAAATTACACCAGAAAATAAAGCAATGAAAATTACTTTCTTAAGGTCTCTTATTTTCAGTGAGCAATGTCTAATGAGAGTAGTGGTCTCTTAAATTCTGTTTACCAAACAGTCCACCTTCAAATTCCTGCTGAAAACCAACTATTATTTAAATTATTCTTTTCTTCACTGCTATCCTCCATCTGGTTTCTTTTCATCCTGGGTTGCTGTTGCATTGGATATTTTCTACTCTTTGGAAAGTGATATAAAAACTTTTTGTGGTATTAAAAAATTCTGTAACCTGTACTCTTAAGCTTTAATTTTTGTGTCTCAAGGGTTCAGAAGGCTTGGTGAAAAACAAATTGTCTGTTAGCTGATGTACATTGTAAAATTGGTCCCCATAGATGAACTTGGTCTAATCATGATATGCTCTACAGAAGCATAAACCACCACTGTTTGGTCCTGTAACAGTTTTCCTTATGGAAGAGAACCTTGGCATGAAGAGTTCCGCAAGTGTCTCTGGTGCCAGGGTGGCAGACCTATTATGAGATTTTCCCCACTTCCTGTTCTTAAGGCCTTTCTTCTGGCCTTTTCTGAGTTCTGACTCCAAGGCATTAGCATTCAGAATAGTGCTGAAAGGTTTGAGATTTCATTTTATTAAAGTGTTTCCATATATATTACGTTATTATGTGAGAACGCAATAATCTTTTGAAATTAGCCACTCTATTTTACAGGCACAGCTAGGGACTTCCAAATACAACTATTAAATGGCAGACATTTTCTCCTCTGTAAAAAGAGTAATAATTACTTCCTAATGAATTAATGCACAACTTGTTGTCTGTTACTAATCCAGCAGTAATTAGTCTGTGACCAGTTCAATCCATCCAAAATATTAGCCTCGTCATATCCTGTGTAATGTAAATCTTTCCAAAATCCTTGTAGTATTTTTGATTTAGTCAATACATTTACAGGACAAAAAATTGCTAATTAAAATATAATCTATGAATCTTTGTTGATAAATCTTGTCTTCTGTACTTAACCCCTGATTTATCAGTGTCTCCATGGTGACAGCTGCTGTAGTATCTTGTGGTCATTGTTCTCTTTTCCTTCTGGGCCACCTCTATGCTCTTTCCCCCCTAACATATGAATTTATGTGAAGGCATTGAGTTGTTTATTTAATGTTTAGAAAGCATAATAAAATATTGACAGTAAGGCTAGGTTATAAATAGAACCCAGAGTGAATTGAGAGATGATGAAGAAGTTTGCTCTTCATAAAAAGAGAATAGATGCACGTTAAAGTGATGAAGGAATGACTATGTTCAATGACTAGTTTAGAAGTTAACAAATTGAAAGAACAAAAGAAGGTGTTAAGACTATTTTTAAGGAAATACTGTTCTGTTCAAGAAAACAACCTTTTTAGGAAAAAAAAATAGAGCAAATAAGCTTGTGAAAGGTAACCTTCCCTTTTTTTTTCAGGTACGCAAGGGAATAATCTCATCTGATTTTGGCAGATATATTATTTTGCCTTAAAAATCAACCAAAGTTCTAGAAATAAACAATCAGTCTGAAAAATTACTTGCAGGAAGCTAACCACAAGAAGAAAAATTCTCAAGGCAATAGAATAAGTAGGAAGACATCCTCTCTAACCCCTTACTTTCATATCCTAAATATATATATATAACTTAAAACTTGAAAAACCAAAAGTTGATAGTATTGTTATCAGACAGAAGAATATGAAGCCAGAGTAACTTAATACAACTTTAGCTTTTGAGGGTGGTGGTATATGGTAGCAAGCACTAACCCCACAGACCTTCTACACCTTCTTCTGAAAGTTGTCACTCTTTCAGCAGGGATGGTTGAACGGTGTGTGAAGTGCTGCAGTTTACAGCCCGGTACGTTAGCATAAACTGACATCCCTGTTAGTTTATCTTAATATGCTGCTCTGTAAACTGCAGTGGTTCAGGAGCTGAGTCATGAACCAGTTGAGCTGTCCCTGCTGGGAAGTCAGTAATCTCTAGAGGGGTGGTAAGGCAGACAACTGGGGCCAGTACCAGTTTCAGCAATGCTGTTTTAATCCACCGTTGAGTGTATCAACATGTCAGTTGCAACAAAACATTCTGAGAAAAGCCTCCTTAGTGACTCACCACAGGAAAAATCAACTTCACAGTATAGGCTTCATTCATGGTACAGATGAAATCAGTTAATCGGAGAGTCAATTTCTTTTATTCGTTGGAGAGATTGAATCAACGAAGATGATGTTGGTTGCTTTGTGGTTTGTTTGTTCTTATAAAAAACAAAGCTTTGTGAAAGCAGCGGTAACAGGGGGCTGCTGTGACAGACAGCTCGGAGCTGGTGCAGAATACAGCTGGGCTGTGTTTAACTCATATCTTCTAGCAGCTTGACTACATTGGGACCTTTCCCAGGAGCTGAACCTGTTTGTGACAAGGCAGGTTTCGAGCTATGTATTTCTTGGAACAGTGTATGTATGGAATTTGTAAGTCTCAACTGCTCCACAGGGAGTTAATGTACATAGGAATCTCTGAAATTAGAGAGACTAATAGGCGTTACATGATCTAATTAATGAAAAACATAAGCATCACTTAAAGCAGAACTGCAGAAAAATTACACACTTAAAAATATTTAAGTTTAAAATATATTGAGATGCTTTGCAATAATATCTGTGTTATTAGTAAGTGTGATGGAAGAAATGGCGCTGTTCACAACACAGTTTAGAAATGCAAAAATTCAGAACAAATACCATTCCTAAGTTGCACAACTGTTTATTATACAACATTCTAAAGGAGGAAAAATGAAGCTAAACTATAATTATATATTAATTAAAAATGAGATAAAGCCTGCATTTCTTCACCAGTACTGCTGCTACATCTTGTAGTCTGTATTAAGACACAGTTCATTTTGCAGGTTTTTTTTCTCAAAGAATATGTGAAAAGATTTTTAGAAAATGTTTAGCTGAAAAACTTTTCATAGCTATCAAAATGCAGACTTTATAGTGGGGTCATCTAGGCCTGGATAATATAGCTATGAAAAGAGTGAAACCAGGTAGGTGTGTTCAATAGCTTTCAGTAAAATGTATAATATCCATGTTCTTTTCATGGTCATCGTCCCATGAGTTGAATTTTAACTATTAATTTGAACTTGATTAAATTTGAGTGAGAACACAGTGCATATGTTAAAAATGTATTTATTAAATGAAGGATTCTAATAATCAGTGCTTACTGTACATATTAAGTAGGTATTATTCTTCTGTATTTCAGTGTTCAAAAGGATCCTGAAACAAAAGAAATACGTATTATTTCTACAGTTTTCAGAGTGTCCGCATACGTAAGTATTAATAATTTTAGTAAGGATTTTAGTGGGTGTCACATGCATAACATCAAAATAATCAATTTACATTTACACAAAGAAAGCATAATATTCCATTTTAAAGGGTTATTTTTCCATAGTTGTTGCCATTTTTTAATGATGAACTCTTTCCCTGAATTCACCCTGTTTTCTTGTCTTCTTTACTAACTCTTCATCAGTAATCACCAAGTTTTATTTGGTAGCTGACTAAGAATAGGTTTGCTGGATTACACTTGAAGTCATAATCGTCATCCAGAATCTAGTTTAGGAAAAAAGCCCGTATCTTTGCATTTGAGTAACTCTAGTTTTAGATCTACTCAAGGTAGAGATAAGGATTAAGAATCCACTATTGATTTTGTATAGTTCTGTTCTTAGAAATGTTGCTAGGGTTTCCAGATAGCTTGTGTTGCACCTGTTTCTGTAAAGTCTAAAGTTTAGTGCACAGAAAGGCTGGGGTGGCGAGACGAGCACTAACCTCTTTTCCCCTCCCTTGTCAAGTCTCATTCCTGTCTGTTTCTCTTGCAAATTCCTACATTTGCCATCAAGATAAGTTTGGGAACTGGCTGCATGTTTCCTAGATCCAGCGTATCTGTCATGTAATTGTTACAGTAGGATGAAGTATTCCAAATTCCTCTTGAGTAACCAGAATGTGTAATAATGAAATGTCAGATAATGTACCCACTTTCACAAGAACTAGCTGATGTCATTTCACACTGCACAAACTTCCCTGTAAGTTGCCAATAGCCCAGCTGTTCCTCTGTGGGTCGTCATCTTTTAAGCACTGTGTGTGATTCATTGAACGCTTTTGAAAGGTTTTTTAAAATAAGCACTTTATGGGTGTATCAACGTAGCTTTCTACTAGGCTGCAGACTGTAATAAAAATAAAATAAAAAAGCAAACCCTTGATAACTTGATGTTCTTCTGCTATTAATGTTTCTTCCCCATCTCTGAATCACATAAATTGATGTGAACTTTGCAGATTTCTATGTTTAGGTAGATGCATGAGAGCTCCCTTAACTGTCTTTGCCATACATTAAATATCATCAGTATTAAAAAAAAATAGCAAAGAAAATTAAAAAGACAAACTTTGGCAAGGTTTTGAAAACAAAGTGGACAGATGGAAGAAAATCCAGTGTAAATACAAAGCAGGCTCTCCTCTCTATAGCTTTGGGAGAAAATGGGTCTTTACTGCACATTCTGAAATTGATGAGGTAGAGGATTCTGAAATTCTGGTTTCCATTAAAGAACACCCTGAAGAATTTTCTCTCAGAATAGAGAAAGGCTTAAACAGGTCTGTCGCGATTGTTTGAGAGGTGTGTGCATCAAAACTCTTTGAACTCTACTTGGAAATTACAGGAAGGGCTCCTACTGGAACCCAAATTGTCTTGTGCTTGTGATGAAAAGTTTCTCTCAAGGAGGTAACTACATTTCTGCAGTAGATTTAGTTTCTGAGTTCATTTGGTAAATAACTGTAGAGTATGTTATTATAATCTTAATGTCGAGCTGACAAGTTTTAAGCCATGTTTTCTTGGTTTGTATCTGAAAGAAATGGATATGCCCTCTTAGCCTGATATAAATAATAATTAAAAAAAAGCTGTTCTGGTAAAAGTGACTTGAAGAGCATCTGAGAAGTTAGAAGAACACACATTTCTGCAAGCTGGATTAATAAGTGGACAAATAAATATACTTGTATATTTGCACAAATATAAATGGAATCAGGAATTAAGGACTTCTAACACTAACACTACACTGACACTGTCCCTTCCGTTTTATTTGGGTTTTAAGCTGTGGCTGAGAAGCCCTTGCTTTGGAAACAACATCTAAAAAAGCACACTATTAGAGATGTAAATATTTCAAGGCATTAAGTTATAGTTATATATGTCTGTAGATCTGTTTAGCATCAAAACTGGGTAGACCTGGGCATCACAAATGCCCTTGAGAGCTTTGGGGCATAATGACATTGTTACAAGGGAAGTATTTTGACTGGAGCTGGTATTTTAGAACTTTCTTTACCTGAACCGGCACTACGGCAGTGCTAGAAATCTATGTAATGAGATTTATTCAGAAAGTATTTTTTAAAAACTTGTTGATTAAATGATGTGTTTTTGGGAGATGTTCAGCGGTATCTTTATTTTTTGTATTATGCTATGCATAATCATCAGCTGATTAACTGTGTTCCTACAAAGAAAAACCAAAATGATGCTACTCTAACATCAGTAACTCAATTATTGCACCCCCTGCATGTCTGAACCGAAGCCCACAATGCAGATGGAACTGGCAGGATTCTTAATTCGTGTACATGCACCCTCTCTGGCTCTGAAAACCAGAGTAAGGCTGTGCAAATTCCAGAGGCTTCATGCTCAAGTATTTTAGGGGTTTTATGATCTCTTTTACTAGAGAAAATAATAGTAAGAGCCCTTTTAATTTAATTAATTTAATTAGATTTTATTTATTATTTTTCTGCTACCTGGTTTGGTATATTCTGGAATTTCTTGAAATGTCTTGTCACCAAAACTTAACGCGGTTTTGTTCTTGAGTTGTTGAACGATTTTTAGTGTGCCAATGCTGTCTTTAAACAGGCAAAGCCTCAGCTGACATCAGCTGGTTCCATAAGGACTGCAGGAGAGGGGTCTTCCATAGCAATGGCAAAAAACCTTAACCAGCAATCACATCTTCATGTTGGTCTCCTCTTGCTTTTCTTCAGTTTTGTGCATGAGCTTAGATTATTTTTGAATCAAACTCCAAAGGCGTTGTGACGCTGAGTACTGTAAAATCTTAAAGCTTACTCTCCTTACTGCAATTGAGAATCCAGTGTTTGATACACATATCCCTAAAAACCACCTGGAAAGAGCTAGGCATCTTAAAATTGGAGCCGCAGAGCTTGTATGCTGCGTTCTTAAACATGGAATGCTATTTTTAGCTTGCGGCATTTGACTACCATTGGAAAATGCTGTGAATAAACATTATCAAATCTCTACCTGTCTTAAACAATGCTTTTATGGTGGTGCTTATCTTAATTTGAGATTTATGGTCTGGAATAATCCCCCAAAGGAAGACACCAGAACATACAGCAGGGGATTCATCCTCTTTGAAATAACAGGAGAGAAAATGGGGTGCCAATAACACCTACTGGATACAATTCAGAAATGATCCTCGGAGCAGAAATCAGAACCCAGAAATTTCCTTTTAAACCGACTGCCGTAATCACTGAGAGAGGTTACAGTTTTCATGTTTCTTTGGTCCAAAAAAAGATGGCTTATTTTATGCAAAGGAAGACAGCTTCAACAAAAGAATGTGAGAGATGTGCCCCTAATCTGGAATAGTCTGTAGCCCAGGAGTTTGAATTTTTCTTGGAGAAAATGGGCAGTAAATGGAATATAGCAATTTCCCTCAGCCAAAAAAAGTGGAACAGAACCTACAAGCTCTTCCACTTTTGTATAAGGGTGTTGGGGAGCAGGAGGAAACTGTTACGTGATTTAAAGGAGAGGGGGTGTCACCTACATATCTGTTGATCTTTTAGAAGTTCAGTTATCAGACTGAATAAATAATAATAATAAAAAACCTCAACTTTCCAAAAATCCCCCCACCTGGTTTCTTGATCCTCAACTGGGCAGAGGGAGGGTGTTAAATGGGAGAGCCCAGTTCTTGGGCTGGTTGTCAGCTGAACAGGTTTCCAGAATGAGGATTTTGGAGCTCGGTGCCAGCATTCCCTACAAACCCCTTCTGAGGACTGGCACACAAAATGTTTTCAGTAACAGTTCAAAGTTGTTAATAAGAGCTGTAAGGAGAGTTTTCCTTAAATGCAAATATTTGAATCTGAACAGATGCATTAGCAAATGTTAAGTGAAAAAGAATTAGTGATAGAACAGCTTTATGTATGAATATAGACTCCCTATGTTTTTTTTCTGTTTCAAACAAAACATGATTGGACCGCTGTATATTTAAGAATCTGTATTTTAGGCTCTAATTGTGTAAACACACGCTTACATGTTTACTTTTACATTTTATATTAACATTACATTTACCTCAAGGTTATTGGAACTATTCCGATGGAACTATGGTGTGTTTTGTAGTGTCCAGATCCTCCTGGAGACATAACGCTGCTTAAATAAACTCTGGTGTATTTATTCTATTTTTTGCCATAAAATAAACTGTTACAACTGGAAGAAAAATAATCCACTTCATTCGGATTTTATGAATTGTCTCTCATGGGTATCCATGTTGTCGCTAATACTGGTTGTTGGTTTGGGTTTTTTTATTTCCTCTCAGGATGCTCATGGCCTGTGTTACCCTTCAAGCCAAGGCCACCAACAGACTTTTGCCTACTTGGTTGTGGATCCCTGCAGGCGACACGTCCACGTCCTGTACCACTGTTTCGGTGCAGGCTCATTCAGCAGCGAGTTATGAACCTGGCCCCGCTCCAGCTTCATCGCGGGGCAGCCTCCTCGCTGCACCCATTCGGGCAGAAGTTGCCTCCATGACGGGCTCCCAATGGCTCCAGGCTCACGTAGACGTTACTGTGTGGGGTTTTCTCAAAAGTTTTTCTGTATTTAAAAGGCACGCCTCATGAGGCTGTTCTCTTGGTAGTTTTGTCCCCCATTCCCTCACCCGTTTAATCCAATAAAAGGGTATTTCTCTGAATGTCTCGTGTTGAACCAGCTTTTCAGATTCACGACGCTTAGATGCCGAGGGAGGCTCTGGACTCAGTGAAATCTCTGCGTCGGGCGGCCCGGCCCGCACCGGCTGAGCTCCATCCCTCCGCTT
>VXBJ01002113.1:328878-340940 GCA_013400055.1 Nycticryphes semicollaris | reverse complement strand
CTCGGCCTCCGGCAGCGTTTGCTCTTAGAGCAGGGTGAGTTTTGCGCCAAGTCCGGAGCGTTGGTGCGAATACGACAGAAAGTTAATGTTTAGGCTGCTGCTCCCAACTTTTTGGAAAAAGGCTGTGCCGACTCGAGTGTTTTATTAAGTAATGAACTTTGTTGCTAAGCTGTAAAAGAGATTTTATTATTGGTTATTGTCACTTTATCTGTGCAGCCAGTAGGAGTGAAACTCGCTCTGTGTACTGGTGCCTGGTACCCTTGTTGTTAAGGGTCTGTCAACATTTCCATTATTAAACTTCTGTTTTGAAGGATTTATAGCTTGGCCTCAGAAGTTTACTCCAGGCTGAACCTTGGCACGTATTTTCTCAGCTTAGGAGTTAATTCATTTTCCAAATACTTGAAAAATCAGTCCAGCCTTCATTTTGCAAGACTGAAAAGAAAATAGAAAGGGGTGGGGCTGAGCTGCTTCTGTAGTTTTGCTGGCTTCTGACTTACAAACCTTTAATAACATGCTCAAATCCAGTGAGGAGTAAGGTTATTGTGTATAGTTGTGCAAATCTTATCTCGGTTCCGTTGTGCACCAGTGTGAACTGGGATACATCCCGCTAACACTTGGTGCTGTGTCCTGTTAAGTGCAGTATCTGCGGTTAAATAGCTACTGCCTTTGAAATGCACTTAATGTTTGTGATGTTCCTGCAACTTGTACTTTTAAGCTTAGCGTTATCTGACTTGAGTATGTTACTCTTGATCTGTAATGCATGTTTAGCTGGATCACTGTTCCTTGTGCCAGTGGATGGCTCCTAAAACATAAACTTGAAATCCAGATAAAGCCGGAGAATCAGTTGCTTCATCGTGGACTGTCTTTTAAAATAAGACTGTTTTCATTTTCCTTTCTGTTTACTCGTCCCACAAAAATACCGTGTTTAACAAAAAAGGTCTCCGGTTTCTGTAATTCTCCCTGCTTCTCAAGAATTAAAATCCCTGGAATTCGGTTGATTTGTGGCTTGCCTATTTTGTTTATATGTAAGTTAATTCCTTTCCACTTTAATAGGTGAAACTTCTCATGTGGTTGCACACAGATGTAGTGAAACAGAATTGTCAGTCTCCATAAGAGTATATAAACGGGGCCTCACGCATGGTGCAATACCTTGTGTAGGGAGGTGTGGCAAGTGCTGATGTATGCATCTTATTACAGGTGCTCATGTTGTTCTGGTGTATCTATAAAAACAATTTATTCATAAATATATATTAAAAAAAAGGTCAATATTACTATTAATCCAGTTTTCAGAGCTGCTTCTTCCTCCTCCCGGCAGACACGTCTTTACTGGTGCTTCTGGTGGGTAACTGGTGAATGGTTTTATGAGTCATTTCTGATTGACTGGTTCAACAGTTCACTGAAACTTTCCTTTGGATAAAGCATGGGCAAGACTCTTCATAACCTTCTGATACCCTTAAAGTGTGGTTTGTGTGCACGTTGGGAAATTTTGTGTTCGGTCTTGTTGTACAGGGTTTTTATTATGGTTGATTGAAAGGGCTCTTCCTCTCTTGGAGCTCGCTGCTGTCGGTTGGCATTTCTTTGTTGCTCTTCTCCCCGTGTAATCATTTAAACCCCATGCAGAGGGTGTATGTGTGGGTGTCCTTGCACCCCCACACCTCCATTTCAAAAGGAGAATGGGAAATTAACTCCTCCAGCAGAAAGTGGGTGCGATGGGAATGGGTGGGTGCAGTCCAGTAATGAACCATGCAATATGCTGTGGGAGGTTTGCTGATGGCAGGCATGTCTTTTTCTTAACCCTGCACCAGGGAGAAAAACTTCAGTTTTCAAGATAAAACTAAAGACACAGCACATACTTAGAGTTAATATTTCTTGACTTATGCAGGGGCTTTTGTGATGCTAATTAAGCAACCTACTTGGAGGCTGTCTTGCACAGTAACAACTGGAAAATAAGGAGAACTTTAAAATGACAACCTCAAATGAATCTGTCAGAAGAAATTCTAAAGTGAAGTGTCTTCTGGCAGCTGCGTTTCTGCTGAAATATAAGAATCTTAATGGGAATAATTTCACTCCTGGCAGGCCAGCACTGATGCAGGGACGGCAGGCGCCCTGACCCCCCAGCATGTCCGAGCTCATTCCTCTCCAGCATCGCTGCAGCTGGGAGCGGTTTCTCCAGGGACGCTTACGCCCTCCGGAGTAGTGACTGGACCTGGGGCTCCATCTTCTCAACATCTCCGCCAGTCTTCATTTGAGATCCCTGATGATGTACCTTTGCCACCAGGTTGGGAGATGGCTAAGACACCATCTGGACAGAGATACTTTCTTAAGTAAGTAAAACTTATTTTCAGTCAGCTGTATCTCTGGAGGGGATTTTGTTCATTTGTAGGTTTTTTTTTTTTTTTTACAGTCAGTCTTTGATTTTTTTGTAAATTTCATTGTGTTTAAAATACATATTTTTAAAAAATATGCTCCTGATTTTAATTAGGAGATCCTGCCACTCCAGTATTTCTCCCATATCAACTCTCTGCTGTTTGTGAAAACTGTGTAATATTGTGAATGTTTCTCCTATCTTAATCTTAGCTGAAGAATATTAGTTGCTGTATTGTATACTGAAGATCAGCAAAATGCAAATAGTGATTTTTTAACAAGGTGACTTTTGGATATGCTGAATCTTCCCAGAGTTCTCATGGAGGCCAAAATACATTTTACCTTATTTTTATGATACAGATCTGCAGTTACAAATTAACTTTAGAAACTGTTGTAGTGAGAATATATCAGGACTTCTTATTGCTTTTAATAAAGACAGTTGTGTAAATGTGCAATCAAAACATTTTTGTCTGCTTTCTACTCCTGAGGAAATTAACCTGCGTGTTTGATTGCAGTATTTGGGTTTGGAACTCCCAACTCATCTACATTCCCTGCAGTGAAAGGGGAACTGCAGAACGTGTAACACTGTTTCTTGTTCCTACAACTTGTAGCTATTTCACACGGTGAAATTGGTGTCACCTTTGCTATAACCGAAGAGGGGTTGCACATGCCAGCCATCTGACACCTAATCCATCAGGGAGCATTTGCTTTTATGCTGCGTAGTTTTCTAAACCAGCAGGAGCTTATCCTCCTTTCTGAAAGTGTGCCTACCAAGACACATAATTGGCCCTCAAATATTTTGACTGTACTTTGAACACTTTATTTAACTGCAAGTCTCTATAAATAACCCATTAGATGTTATTTTCAGGGTTTGGAGAGAGGAGGGGCAGAACAGTGTATTGTTTAGGCAAAAATTGTTTCAGCCAAGAAAAACATCTTTATCCCTACTTTTTTTTTTTTTTTGCTAAAACCTTGTCATTAATATGTGCATTTGATTGAAGTAGTTAATTTTGTAGCTTCAGAATAAATCTACATTGTCTTCAAGGAAAGTGGAACTCACGGAACTTCTGAAAACTGTTTCTTGCTCCTGTAGTGATGATGTTTCCACACAGAGAAATTAGCTGAAAAAAGGTTACAGGAGTTGTCTGACATTATTTGAGTCTGAAAGTTACTTTTTTTAAAACAATCATTCTGTAGTAAGAATGTAGAAATGAGCATTAGATGTAGATCCTGAAGATGTGCTGTTGTTTTCTTTGGTGAAGTTTAACAAATCAGGATATTCTAGAATGTGAGCTCTTCAGTGGGAACAGATAGAAGTTTTTTGGAACTGTGTAAGTTTATGCCATTTGAGAACTGTAGCTCATTGGACCTTGAGGAAAGCACAGACTGAGTTTTGAAATGAAAAGCAAACTTTGTTTTGACTGTGCCTAGTGATAGCTCTTAAAGACCAGCTTATGAAGCATGAAAAATAGATATTTGGTATTTAAATTTCACTGTCGCAAGCGTTTGGGTTTGATAACACTGTACATTTTACAGAAGATAAAACCATTTAAGAGATGCAAAATGTCTTCTAGCTCTTATAATAGTTGTTTTGTTTTGGTTTTTTTTTTAATTATGCTCATTCAGGTGAAATCAGAATGGAAGATTTGTTCTTGAAAAGCTTTTCTGCTGTTTTATTATTATCACAAAAATTTTTTTTCCTGCAAGTTTTTTCTTTTTTTGTCTTTTCTTGGTGTCCTGGTATCCATTTCAAAGGGTCAGGTTTCAGCAAGAACAATAACGAGCCTGAGACTGGAAAGTACACACAAGTCTGGCAAACTCATCTGCATGAGCAAGATCATTTGTTCTCAAGCAGACATCCAAAGTAAATGATTGAAAGAGTTGCTAGCTGTGAAGGATGTGTCTTGAAGGGGAAAGGAGTGGAAACAAACCAGGTTGTTAGGAAGAAAAATAAAGGCTGTACTTCTTGAACCTCTCCCTGCTGGGTCACATGCTGACCTTGGGAGATTTTAAACAGCTTAATGGGCTGTTTTCTTTTGCCTTTCCTTGGGTGATGGTGTGGTATGGGAGAGTCTAATGAGGACAGTTCTGAAGGCTCTGTTCACACTTGAAGAACATTTGTTATTCCTAAAAAGTTGTTTTAATACTATCTACAGGTGAGATCCACCAGCTTCATTGGAGTTCGTGAAGATTTGTGAAAAAAACATTTCAAGTATTAGCAAAATGTTTGCATTGTATGTTAGGAAATACAAAGAATTGTAAGAATTATTTTTGGGAAGGAAGTTTGTATTTCAGAAGCCTTTTTCAGCGTTGAGCAATAAGTTCTATCTCATACTTAGAAAGAAGCCCATTAAAACTCACATCTTGTCTATACCTTAAACATTTGCTGGAAGAGTGAGTACTAAGATTCCTAATGCTAAATACATTTAACGTGGCTCCTTCTACCATATGCAGATTTTTGGTGTCTATTCAAAGTATTCAGCTTTTTTGTTGGATTGGCTGCATTGCTCTTTGTTTCCATTTGCTCTGTTCTGTAGCCACTCCATGAACAGTCTCGTAATCAGGCTCTAGAAAGATCTTTGCAGAATAGGTAACACTTAGATTTTTTCCAGATGTCAGCAAGCCTTATGGTTATAGTTATCATAATATACTACAGTGCAAACAGAATAATATAAAATTGAGTACCATACTTAATACAGTCTGGAACGTAGTCACTTGCACTGATCAATGAGTCAAGCACTGCAAAGGTAGTAGTTTGTGCAAAGAAATGAAAATAGTGTATATGGGGGAGAAAATACCTCTCTCTATATATAGATAGATGCACGGAGTTATTTGGCCAGGTATTTTATATCCACGCCACGCACGTATCCATGTGTATTAAAGGAAGGTGAGAGCGGTAGTGTAGGGTCTGAACCAGAACTACTCTTCTAAATCTGTCTTTCATCTAGATAAATGGACCCCTTTATGTGTGAATGCTCAACATATGTTTTGCCAGAGTTCCATTCCTAAGTGTTCTTCTCACTGTTAGGAGTGGGACTCCCAAGTAGAATTTTCCGTTAGAGAAAACGCAGGTAATTTTGGCCTGTGAGTTGAGCCATACTTGCTGTATATACAGCTGGTAAAACTAATAGTACTTTTTCACTCAAACAGCTACTTAAATGGAACTCAGAAGTCGAGACTTGCCTGGTTAGTAAGCGGTCGAGACTGAGTCATCTCAGTGTTGCTTTGGCCGGTTCTGGAACAGGCGGTAGCGAGGACTGGCGTGGTTTGTGTGGCGATGTCAACTGCAGGGCTTTTTAACCGCTTCCTGTTAGCCAGCTGCCGGCTGACATTTCAGTGAACTATGGAGAAAGATAGGGGATCGCTCTCTAGGCAAAAGATAATATGCCATGGGAGCAGCAGACAACAACTTACAGAAAGAAAAAAGAAGTTTTTTTCAATCTTAGAATTACTCTTGTGTCATTTTAATTTACTCTTAGGCTTTTGCTTCTTACAAAGCTTGTGTAAAACCACTTCTCATTTCATAGTGTGAGGAAAAGTTAACTGATTGTCCAGCAAATAAGTCTTGTAATTATTTTTTTTCCTACAGGAAGTAGTTCTTGCAAGCAGTTTATCAACAACTTCCTATTTTTTTTCTGTGAAGTGTTGAATGACTTCCTGAAGGAGGCCAAGGTGGTTTTCATTAGTATCCGTGGGTGTGTTCGAGGTGTTTACCCATCTGGCAGAAACCTTAAAAAAGGATGGCTGATACACATTTCCTATGTGCTCAATACAGATATATGGCTTTGGATGTTATGAAACCAAATGGTTTTAAGACAACAAGGAACTTTGTTGCTCTTCTTTATTTTTTTTCCTCATGTTACATGTGAAAATATCCAGCAGTGATTTTAAATTTCTCTTGCATCCCGTTTTTGTCCTTGACTGACAAACCACCCACTGCACCACTATCATCTGCTTTCCTCCTCCTCCTCCTCTCCTCCCCACCCTACCAAATTAATTTTAGTCTTCCAGGACAGAAGATGTTTATTGTAAAAACAGCTGCCACAATTGCATGTTTTATTGAATACCTTAATTTACTGGAATAATGCATGTTCAGAATCATCGGTTAATGTGTGTTTATGGTTCTATAGTTCAGGCTAGTTTGTCATTAAAAGAGCAGAATTGTTGGAAACCAAAACTTGCAACTACTGCTTTTGATGCTTTGTCTGCTTCTTCACCACACTTTTTATACTAAAAAGCTGTTAGAGATGTTTGTGCTTGCTAAATTTTGTCAAATTAATTTCATTTTTATAGTGATGATTTTTGAGTGCTTATGAAAATATACATGAGATCAATGATCTAAAAAAAACCCCCAAAAAACAAACAAACACCCCCTCCCCCCCCAACAGTAACCAGGCAATTTGTGCAGGGGAAAAAGGGTACGCTCAGTTTCAGAACAGCTAGAGGAAAGAAATACTACTAAAAACACCTCTGTAGTAGAACATGCTGTGGTATGGCTTTGGCAGCTTTTTTTTTTGTCTTACAAGACAGTCTTAGTACTACTAAGCGTGTGTATTTCCTTCTACCCCTTACTTGAAGAGTCCTGCAAAAGAATGATGATACAAACTATTTTGAATTTGTAGCTGTACTAAAGATTTCCTAAAGTTGCCTTTAAAAGGGACAGGGGAAGAATAAGGGCAAGGCTGCCTTATTTGTATTCGCTCTGAGACTGAGCTGGGAGGAGCGTGAAAGTACATCTTCAGCCCTCTGAATTGGGAGGACTTGCAGTGGCTAAGTGGGTGGGCATCAGTGAAAGCAATGGCAAATGGTCTTGTGTTTAGTTTTGTTTTGTGTAAGAAAAACTTCAAACTATGATATCCACATATTCTGTACCTTGTCAAACAAGGTGATTTTACAAGACTGTTCCAAAACCAGTTTAATAGATGTGATTTCAGGCAAACTGAAAGCATACCTTGTGTTACATCTAATGTATTTTCCTTTTGTTTGCATATTGGCACTTATAATCTTTAGAATAAAATAGAACTGGGGGAAAAATTTAGGGTCTGTGGCAGTTAATTTAAATATTAACTTAAAAGTTTTATCTCTGAGGATTTTCTCTTCCCCCCCCCCCCCCTTTTTTTTTAATCAGTTGTTGCTCTGTACCTTTCTTGCTCCCACAGATTTTTGCCTTTCAATATATCTCTCCTAAAAATTATCTTTGTGCTTTGTAGTGTCTGACTTCGTACCTATTGCAAATCCTTCCATAAATTCTAAAAAGGGCTGGATTAAACCTCTGCTGAGAGCTTCTGATAAGAGGAAGCATGGGCTGGCTATAGAAAGTACAATGTGAATAAAATTCTTACAAATCTAAATAGGAGCTGAACATATGTGCAATGGAGAGATTGAATGACTTCCAAGCATACTTGGAAAAATAAGATTGTATTAATGCAATGTTTATTAAGGAGGAAACACAGTTATTTCAAGTAGCAAACATAAAATTAAACCTTTCACCTTCCCTGATGAAATCGGTCAAAATTACTTCTGGTTTAGCTGTTGTGAACACTGGTGTAGTTTTGGTTTATATGCTTTAAGTGCCTAATACTGTTTTATAGCAATGCTTGAAATTGGTTTTATCTTACTGTGGTTTGAAAACGTCATACTATATTGAAAGCTGTAATTGTGACCAAGATCTTTGTTAACTAATTCTTTATAATGATAAACCTTAGAGTCTCTTCAGCCTGTAATAAGAAGAGGCTTCTGATACAGGTTTACAGAATTTCACGTTTAAAAAAGTTGCTTCTTGCAATTCTGCTTGGTAAAGATTTTTGTCATGTTATATTTGGTTAAAAGTAGTAGTGTCAAACTTTGTGGGAACAATTATACCACTATGGAACCACTTCTGTTTTCTCAGGTCCTGACCTCTTCTAAAGACAAACAAGAATTTGATATAAATCAAGATGAGTGTCTTCTGGACCCTCTTACCCTTTTGCCTTTCTTCTGTATGTCAAAGATGGCAAAGAATTATAGTTGGGGTTTTTTTAGTAGTCACCTGGTTTGTAGACTAGGGTAATCTGTAACCCGTCAGTCACATCATGGAAATTCCTACTCGATAGAAAGCAGTAAAATAATAAAAGGATATTAATTTGAAAGTTCCCGTGAAAGTAAGACAGGCACTACCCCACCAGTTTTTGCAAAAAACCCACTTCTAATGGGTAAAATGCAATTAAAAAGGTCAGTGGCATATGTGGGTAAAATCATACCTACTTGTACAAGATTAATCTCTTAACTTTCCTCTTCTGGCAATTAAAATACCCCCACATTAACTTTAAAATTCCAAATATAAAACCTCCATTTATAGTTTGTTCACTTTCCCCATGTAATTGTGGCACAACAGCTGCAGATTTTTAAAAGCTGACACGGAGCAAGTAAAGTAGATTTTTCACCTTATGCATTTTTACAGGAGACTTTCAGAGAAAGTGAATTATTGGCACTGGGAATGCTGAAATATTTAACTGCAGGACCTAAACTGGATCACATATAAAATTAAAGCAGAAATCCTGGTTTGCTCCTGAGGAAACATCTTCACGTATCAGACATAAGCAGTTACTGGGTAGGTGAGATGTGTTTCTCACAGGAGAAACCAGAAAGAGCAAGATGTGTTTCTCAGCGTTGAGGTATGAGATTTAACTGTTAAAACTAGTCTGATTCTGGCTACAAGCAGATTTTTTTTTCCGACTCTTGATTAAGACTAGACACCTCCCCTGGCAGCCAACCAAAGGAAGAAAAAAAAACCAAAAATGAAGTAAACAGCTATAGAGAACTATCAGCCAAAACTGGAGATGTTTCTCTTCTTTTTACATGTGGCCAGACCACTACATGTGTTTATCTTTGTAGCTGGGAACAAATTCAGATGATGTAATTAGATTTAGCCTAACCTTTTTGAAACTGATAGCTGCTCAGTTCTCCTATTCATTTTGTGTCCTTGTATTTTTATAAGTTCCATCATATTTGCATTTATTGTTTACAGGGTCCAAGCATACATATCCAGTATGTATAATAACCCTAATATTTAAATGACTCGGTTTCTCTTGTAAATTCTAAAGAAAATTTCACTTGGCTGAACGCAGGAAATTTGCAGGAGATTTCTGTGAGTAGCGAGTGCCTCCAGGGCATGGTCAGGGTCCCGTGGAGTTGACCCAAGAGAAAGGCAGAATTGTCTGTAGAGGAAATCTGTCAGCCTGGGGGTTAGCAAAATGTGAAACGAAATTCTTGGGAGGAGGCTGTGTATTGGAATGTTCACAGATAGATACCATGTAATGGCAGGAACTACGCTCACAAACAGCTTTCTAAACCTGTATTGGAAAATTTACCAGCTAAATTGTGGGGTTTTTTGTTAAGCGTTTAAGAGCATGGGGGAAATTTGTCTTTATTTAGAAAATGGTATCTAATAGCTATGTTTTGGTAAATAAAGCTGGAGTTTTATTTGGAGAAGAGGAGTTTTTGAAAGGCGTGACTAAGCTATGTCGCTGTTTCATGGCCTCCTGAAGTGCTTCTTAGAGTCTGTTTTCTGGGATTCACTCTGCGGGTGTTTTATTTGGCTTTTAACTAAGTTACTTCAGGCTGTGCTTCAGGCAAGTAGAGCTGGGCTTTCTAAATTGCTGGTTAAGTCAAGCTAATAATATAAAGCTGCCTTGTAAAGTAAGACTTTTACCAGTATACTGCCTGCCAGTCATGCCAGTTGCTAAGGAAACAAAGCTGTCTTGAAAACAGTCTTGGACTTTGCTTTAATTTCACTAATGAGCCTTTGCTTCGTCATAGTGAAAGACTGGATTCTTTTGTTGAGTCTCTGACACGTTGTTGGGTAACATAGATTGGTGTTAGTGGTTAAGTTTAGTTATTGATTATTACATGGAGGTTGTGAAGCCAGTTTTTTTTTTCTGCTGAACTGTTTTGTAGGAAAGTCAAGTAAAGGTCATTTGCTATTGCTGGTTTATCTCCAGTGGGTTCTGATTTATGGAGAGTTTTGTTAGAAGTCTGCCTGCACTACGCAGGTTATTTAAATAATGTTACTGCTTTAAGGATGCCTTTCCCTTTCTGATTACATGTTGTAACTGAAATGCTAAGTAAACTTCTTGCTCTTTCCAGATGTGTTGTAAAATTAGCCATTTATGATATCGTAAAACAATATCTGAAAGCAAACAGGCATAGGTTGTATGGACAAAATGGAATTCTTTGGGTAAAGGGAAAAAAAGCAACTCAGGTTCTCACTTCTCAAGTTGTTTGTGGGTTTTTTTTGGGTTTTTTTTTCATTTGTTGTCCCTATTTGAAAAGCTTGTTTGGCAGGTCCTCTGCAGTTACTTTCATTCCAACATTTATATAGTCCCTTTAGAATGGTGAGAAATAGAGTAAAAGAGAAATTTCTTTCTGTGTTTACTGTCTATGTTGATGGTATAGCTAATAAAATTGGTAGATCTAAATATCCAATGCACACATAATTCAGTGGTGATCTTTATTTTTTTTTTATTTAGAAGACCTTTGCCATTGTCAGAGTAACCAGCTTTGCATGAGTTAAAGATGTGAAATGAAATACATTTAAAAAGATGTAATCTGACCTGTAAAAAAGGCTATCAGAAAAGATGAAAGAACTTGGAAGGATGTTCTGTGCCCAACTTTAAAAGGCATTTATATATGTATATGAAAAAAAAAAGTGTTTGTGGAAAAAAGTAATATTGTGCTTTAATTGGCGTTTAGGTGTCCATTGACTTTTGTGCTGATCTCTGGGTCAGGATGAATTGTACTTGTTGAAAATAAAAAGTTTTAAATACTTCCAGTCTTCATGAAAACAGTGAATAGCACATTCCATGGTTACAGGGCTTTGTACGAATGAGCCTGTCTAAGCTCAAACTGCCTGTGTTCTAGTTTGTATGTGGATGGATTTTTGAGAGCTTTTTGTTACGCTGCTGTTAACATGATTATATATATATATATATATGTTGTCATCAGTGCAGAGCTGTATTTCATTTTCCTGCATTTTGTCCCTAAATGCGTGTACGCTTAGTTTCCATCTGTGTACGTCACTTATTTAACACTTGAACTGAAATAAGCATTCTCTTTCATATCTTTAGAGTTTTAACTTCTTACAGGAATCTTATTCTGAAGCTATTCTAAAGCAGACCTAAGATAGCGGGACCAAATAAATAATTCCTAGGTAATGGAGGACAGGAACTTCTCAGTTCCAGTTTGTAGCATTAGAGGAACTGTTACATTCTATATGGTTTTGTCTGTCTCTCTTTTTTTTTTTCTTCTTACAAAAATTACTAATAACTGGAAAAAATCTATTGGATATTTCACAATATCCTGATAATTTACTCACTGGCTAGGCATAAGGAAGAGAAAACGTGAAACAGACCTTACCATAAACAGTTAGTTAAGAATTAACATTTTAGCATCCCTATTAACAAGGTCAAAGGAAGTCTTAATTACATTCTTTTAAAAAACAGTTTGCAATTCAAATTTGTGCCCATTTTTTATTAAGCTTTTAGATGGGTCTTGACATGATCAGCTTTGTATGATACAGGTTTGTTGAGGAACTTGGACAGTCCATTGTTTTCTTAATGAATTAAATGTCAGTTGTGCGTGGTAATGTCTCCAGGAAAAATCAATCTGAATTTGGTTTCATATTTGTGGAACCCATTTTCCAACTTGTTTTAAGGTTGAAT